>JAUTBS010382389.1:0-10344 GCA_032361285.1 Aequorea victoria | reverse complement strand
TTAATTGATTCTTTGAAGTGTTGAACCTTAATTAACACTATTAGGATTTATGTGATTCAATTTCTAGGGTTTGAACACTTATTAATTCAATTAGGGTAAAATTACGCCTAGGTTAAAGTTTTATAAAAATTCGGGTTATTACAAATCTACCGCCACACTATGTCAAGCATCTCACTGCGATGCAAATCTCAACATTTGAGCAGTTATTTGATTTAGGAAACCAAGTTGAAGATGCTATGAAAGTTGGGATACTGGAAAAGAAAGAGAGCAATGTGAAGCCAATGAGGTTTAACAACAACCCTCGGCCTAATAACAACAAAGGGGGAGAATTCAATGCAATAGGCTCTCAAGTTCTACAAAACTCTGGTCGAAGGGTGAAAAGAGAACAAAAGCCCTTACCTGATTTACAAAGTCAGGTCATCTGAAACAACTTAATCCATCTCCTCCGCCCAATTCTTTACCAACAAACTATAACCCCTCGCACTATTGTGCTTTCCATCAAAGCCATAGACATCTCACCAATAACTGCATTCAGCTTCGCCATGAGATCTAAAACTTAATTGAATTTGGCAAGATAGCTCCACCAACTTCCCAAAAGTCCAACGTAACTACCAACCCATTACTATACCATGTTGTCCACCCGATAACTAATATCAATCTCATCAAGAGTTATCAAACCCCATCCAATCCAACCTCATACATCACCTCATTCAACCTTACAAAATCCTTCATAGCCATATCTGAGACTACTGTAGTAGACTTGACTATGATAGAGGAAGAACATCTTGAGAAGTATTGCAACTTAGTTGGAGATTCTGAAGATCAAATTCAATTTCTGAGCCAATCTGTGCCAAGGTCATCTTTTAACAACGGAAAAAACCAGGGGATATAGAAATACAAGAGCAAAAATGAGTTGCAATTGATCAGGAAACTCATCAGCAATAGATGCCTTTAGGAAGATAAAAGTGGAGCTTTGTGTCTTTTTTCCCCCTTAGTTTGTGTTTTAGATTGAGTGAGTCTAGTTTAGAATCTTTTCATATTTTTAAATCTTTCAATGTAAGTCAATTTCCTTTTAAATAAAATGAACTTAGTTCAAATTCAATCTGTTATGCTCATGAGAGAATGTTTGCATCTTGAATTACTTCATCTTTTCCAAAAAAACTCATTAATACCATGTTTCTCAAACTACGTAAGGCCTGATTCATTTAAAAGGAATACATAGGCAACCCAACAATCAGGGTTCAACCCATTCTTTAAAAAACTCTTTATTCCCTTGAGCTTAGGCCACTATGGAAACAGCCAAAAAATAAAGCGTTGAGGTCGATCCCTCAAAAATGTCAAGGTTTTCACGCCATGTCTCTTAGAGTGATCTCAAAAATTTCTTGATCTGTCGTGAGAGGCAAAGATGCCTGACTTGGTAATCCTTTCTAACTCGATACCTTTAGTCAATAATCCCTTTTTGAAGCTGTGAAAGATCGAATTGCTAAAGTGGAAGTTGCATTCCTATATAACTCTTTGTTCAAACCAATTAGAGAAAAGGACTTCATGTCGTATCTTATGTCTTGAAAAGTTAAAATGAAAAAAGGACTCACAAGGCTAAAACCCCAAAAGGACAGTCTAAGCAAAAGTTAGAGCGGGAAGAAGGAGAGAATGAGCTGATGAGGAAGAATAAAGGGAACTTTAATTGACTAAATAGAATCAGAAGATGATTTAGGATTTCCTAATCTTGTGTCTAGAAGGATTCCTGAGTCTAACTCATGTGATTCAAAGTGAAAAAAGGCCATCATTTATTTTATCTAAAAATTTAAAGTTTATCATTCCTTGCAAACCCCTTTGGGCCTATGAATAATTCTTTCGGAAAACTTGTTAGACAACCATTCCCCACATTAGGGCTATAGAAAAAAGAAACAATAAATAAGGAAGAATGAATGGAAAAAGAAAAAAAGTGATAAAAAAAGTCCTACTCAAAAGGAAGTAACTCCAGAATCAAAAGAAGTGGAGTATGATCAAACAATATGAAAGATAAGAAAATAAGAATAACAGGAAAGTGCAGAACGAATAAATGGTTGCTAACTTCAAAACCTAGAAATCAAAAAAATGCTTGAGCCTTAAATTTGTTTCTTTCTTAACCATGAACCTGGCCTACATTACAGTCCAAAGAAAGTCCTTTCCATTTGAAAAACATGACTGAGAAATAAGAATCCCAAACACCAGGGGCATAAACCCTTTCCAAGTTAGGAGCAAGTACGTCCCTAAAGATAGGGGCATGGACTTCTTGGTTCAATGATTAAAGTTGTGATGAAGACCCACAGCATGCAAGCTTTCCACAACCCGACAACGTGATTGACCCTAGGACTAGGGGCATTTAAGGTTAATAAGAATGCTTTGGAGAAGCACATGATCCCAAAAAAGACTTGAGACACACGCCATTTCGTTCGGCAATTGAAAGATGCTTGAAACTAGGGGCATTAATCGAGAGGATTATCTTTAAGTTACTCGACAAAGGGCATTTTATGTTTTGAAGATAAGGCCATGAGTTTTCTACCACTCAGTGAAGATTTTCGTACTTTTGTGAAAACTGAATGATCAAGAGCGAACTCCCTGAGATATCTGCGTGATAATCATATACATAAAAGGAAAAATTCTCAATTCTTGAGATTCTTGTCGTAGGCTCTCGACATAATTGGAAAATAACTTCTTTCAAACTTTCTTTCAAGCCTCAACCTTTGAGCCCTCTAAGATTTCAATATAATTGGAAGACTTCCTTTGAAATCTCAACCTTGCTAAACTTCAAACTTTTGACATAGTAGGTGAACCATTTCCTTTAGTCTGCAATCGAACTCTCCAAAGTGTTTACCATTCTCTCAAGGGCATGACTTTTGAATTAAAAGCAATCAAAGTTTGTTGTTGTCACATGTTTGTTCGTGTCTCTCATATGTTTTTCCGTTTCAAGAAGACAAATCTTTGGTCACCCCTTTGGTGTCGCTTTACTCGTGATTCCTAGAGGCATCCATGGCCAAAAGAGATGATTGATTGAGCAGCATCACTATCGTGAGAAATCCGCTAAATTTAAGGACATTAGCCCAGCCTACCGTTTAGCGTCGTAATGAGGTGGTCATTTGCAGTATCTGATACTCAATGCATGTCTGTTGTGTTTGCTATGTTATGAGTGTTCTTAAGTTGTCTCCTGACATAAAAATGGTTTGCCCACCTTACACGCTCGCTTTTAGAAAAGTTCTTCCAAATGGCTCACCCACCTTAAAGGTTCTTTTCAAAAACTTACCTAAAATTCTTTTCAATCGGCTTGCCCACCTTAAAGGCTCTCTTAAAGAAAAACAAAATTCTCTTTCAAAGTGGCTTGCCCTCTTAAAAGTCCTCTCTCTCAAAAAAATAGTTATCAAAATGCTTTTCACGCTTTTTAGAAAAAAAATTCACAAAATGGCTCACCTTCCTTAAAGGCTTCTTCAGAAAAGTTTCTTTTTTCAAAATGGCATGCACGCCTTAAAGGCTCTTTAAGAAAAAAAATTCTTCCAAAGCGGCTCGCCCGCCTTAAAGGCTCTCTCTCTAAAAAAATAAAAAATGTTAAAGCGGTTGGCCAGCCTAAAAGGTTTTCCAAAGATTACTTTAATAAAGAAAATTTCATCTCAAGAATTTTTCTGCCAGCATTACAGGCGTTATTTTAGAAGTTGTTTTCCAGCATTATAGGCGTTATCTCAGAAGTTGCTTTCCAGTATTATAGGGACTATTTCAAAATCTTCTTGCCAGTATCAAAGGCATTACCTCAAAAGTTTGTAGCCTTCATCGAAGGCATTATCTCAGAAGTTGCTCCCCCGCATCAAAGGTATTACTTCAAAAGTTGCTAGCCCGCATCAAAGGTATTACCTCAGAAGTTCCTTGCCAGCATTACAGGCGTTATCTCTGAAGTTGCTTGCCAGCATTACAGGTGTTTATCTCAAAAGTTGCTCACCTGCATCAAAGGAATTACCACAGAAATTGCTCGCTCGCATCAAAGGTATTATCTCAGAAGTTGCTTGCCATCATTATAGGCGTTATCTCAGAAGTTGCTCGCCAGTATTACAGGTGTTATATCAGAAGTTGCTCCCTATCATTACAGGCGTTATTTCAGAAGTAACTTTTCAGCATTACATGCATTATCTCATAAGTTTCTCACCAGAATTAAAGGTTTTATCTCAAAGTTTCTCGTCAACATTAAAGTTAATATCTCTATGAGTTTGGCTCACCTGCCTCAAAGTCTCCTCTCAAAACCTATTTTTCTAAAAATTGCATACCAGTCTTAAAGTATTTTTCAAAAAGAAAAAAATAGCTTTTGTCTATTCCTAGACATGAAACCTTGTTTATCAACTGCCACATGAACTACTTAACTCTGATTTTCTGCAAAGAAGTACGTAGGCAACTCAAAAAATATCTGAGCGCGACCTAAATCTTTTTCATTAACTTTCATTGATGTTTTGGTTTTAGGTATGTACATCATGCCTTGTCAAAAATGATGTCTCTTTTGCTTGGACATTCACTCCTATACACATGATGTTACATGAGCTTTGTCAAAGAGGGGAATCTTTAGGCACTCTATTTTGATCGACCATGATGCACTAAACCACCAGTTAGCCCTGCCCAATGATGAGAATGTTCTCGAGAATAAGGATAACTTCTAACAAGAACAAATCAACACGAGAGGTGCTCAAAGTAAAGTTTTCATCCAAACATTTCCTATTTTTCATGATGTTCAACACAATTCTTACAAAAACCATCATCTAATCTATTGAACCTTATTTTCAACCAAAATAACTTGAAAACACATGTTTTAACTCGTTAGTCTGAGTTTTAAGGGGCATCTGTATACACCCCATTTTGACCCACCCATTAGCCCTACCCGATGATGAGAATGTTATAGAGAATCAGTATAACTTCTGACAAGAACAAATCAACAAGAGAGACGCTAAAAAAAAGCTTTCATCTAAACCTTCCCCATTTGTGATGGTTTTCAACACAATTCTTGTGAAAACCGTCATCCAATCTATTGAACCTTATTTTAAAACAAAATAATTTCAAAACACATGTTTTAACTCGTTAGTCTAAGTTTCAAAAGTCAGGGTGGGTCTTCTTCACTTCTCGGCCCGGACCCCCTCCGTTTCAGACGATTTTTGATATATTTTCTTTGGAAGTCGTCTACCCATCCCTCATATCTTGTTTTCAATCCAAATAAATTCAAAATTTATATTTTAAACCCTCTACTTTAAAGACTCAAAAATTTGGGCAAGCCATCTTTGCTTTCTGGGATGCCCTAGACTCTGTTCTTGTGATTTGTCAACCGAACCTCTCCAAAAGATGTTTTTACCCTCTCTCAAACCTTGTTTTCTATCAAACTAAAACTTAAAAAAATGAGTTCTTGATCATTAATTTTATGTTTTAAAGGTTGGACAATCCTCCTTTGCTTCCCGAATGTTTAAACCCCTTCAAAAGATCAAAATGGCCCCCGAAAAGCACCCATGACTGGACCCAACCTTGGGCCCCAAGACAGGAGGGCCGACAAATACCCCATGGCCGAACCGGCTGTCTAGGAAGAGTCCTGGCCCGAACAAAACTCCTTTTGCGCTGGGATTTTCTCTGATTGATCGGGCCTTATCACACGTTTTCTCACCTTTTTCCCACATCATTTTTTAGAGCTTTTGATATCCATTCTAGCCTCTATATAAAGGTCCCTTCTCCTTCCCTTTCAAATAGCTTAGAATTAATCAATTCAAAATTCTAAAAATGAGAGAACGCCTTTGCGTACTCAAAAGATTCAGTGACTTACGAGTTGCAGAATCCATGTTTTATATTTTGAGAACTCGAGCGTCAAGAAGATCCAGAAGGAGTCTTCTGAGTTCACTTCAGAGTTCATAGTCCTGAGGGTGTGTCGGGATGATCGGTCATCTACGGGTGAAGGTAAGTTCTTCTTCCCTTCTTTAGTTTTTTTTTCTTTGGTAGTTAGTTTTTTAGTTAGTCTCAATATTGTTCTTAGTTATGTAGTTAGTCAATAATAATGTCGGCTTTCGATGCCCGACCCTTGGAGATTCGGGTGGGTTTCGAGACCTGACCTTCGACCCCCCCAAAGGGTTGCAGAATCCATGTTTTTACACTTTTAAAAACTTATTTTTGAATCATCTAAGGCCCAAATCTAACTTTTTAATTGTCTTTAAGTCTTTTTAAATTAATTTTAGTCATTTTAGTAAATCGTTTCCATATTTGCATGAAAACCTTTTTGGACATCCATTTTCGGTGCACGATCGATTTTCAATCAAATCTCACATTTTTCTATCATGAGTTCACATTTATCATATCGATTATGTGTTTTTATGAATCTAAATCATTTTAAGAAAATTCACACATAAATTATGCAATTTTGAGTCATTTCGATCATCGCACAATTTAATTCCACGACGTGTTTGCGAAGAACGTCCGTTTTCAATGCGAGGCCTGTGTATGACTCGTTTACATGCTTTATAAACCAAAAACCCATTTTTTTAATTTTTATGGGCCATAGGATGTGAGATCACCCTTTTTCTAAAAATCTTTGAAATTTAGCTGATTTTTGAAACCAGCCCATCTAGGCCCATTCTGGGTCTATTCTGGGGTATCCCGGATCCAAAAATTACTTTTCCGATATTATATGTTAAAAGTGTGTATTTTTTCAAGGGTATTTCAAAAATATCATCTAATTTTTTTTTCATTCTAGAATATTTAAATACCATGATCGATGCTATATTAGGATTCATCACTCATCTAACCTACTAGCATGTGATTTAATGCACAAAAAAATGTAGTACCATGAGGCTAGGTTCTCCATTTATTTTAATAATAGAATCTTGAAATGAACTTACATATGAACACCATTCTGGTTTAACTTCTAGGCTACTGGAATGATTGTTATGTTAATCATTAGATAAGTAGTGAAGATATGAACCTAAGGATTGTTTTCGATTATTCCGAATGTGATAAATGGTAATGAATATCTAAGATCCTATTTGTAGATAGTGTGCTTTACTTTACACTTTCTGCATACTTGAGACAAAATTATGGCCACGCACCCTCTCGATCTTCCTAAAATACTTTTGAAAATGCTAGCCTACCTAGTCAGCTTGCTTGTCGTTCATGAATTAGTTAGGTATATAGATTTAATTATGAGAACGAATGGAGATGAGTAGAGGCTAACTATGAGGTTAGGCTGTGTGGCTGCCTAACACCTTTCCACTCGATACCTTAGCCCCTAAACCCGATAGTGATGAAAGGACTAAGCCTAATCCAAACAGAGTCATTCTAAGTTCTTGGATCTTAAAACCAAGTGGCGACTCCATTTTATTCTAAACTTTCATTTTGAGATCTTACAACCACAATTGAGTTGACAGAGGTCATTTGATTAAGACTCGATTGTCTATCTACAAATTTCATGGTTACAGCAAACAATGCACATCAACCAAAATGGCTTCCCCTATAGGGAATCTTTTCAACATCGTGAGGTGAGGAGGAGGGTACCTACAGATGCATGTTTGCTCAAAAGGGTGACAACAGTGTAGAAATGACAATTTACTACCTTAGCAAGAAGATGACAGGCTACGAGTTAAAGTACACCTCATTAGAGAAAACCTGTTGGGCACTTATCTGGACCACCAGGAGATTACGACATTATTTACTAACCTTCTCAATAAAACTAGTCTCTCAGATAGACCCAATAAAATACTTGTTTGAGAAACTAGCCTTGATAGGAAGGATAGCCCGTTGGCTATTGTGTTAGTCGAGTTTGACATTATCTTTATAACTAGGAAATCAATAAAGGGTAGAGAAGTTGCGGAGTTTCTGACCGACAATCCAATTGAATGGCAGGAAAGTAAAGAGTTTAGATTCCCCGATGACGAGTTAATGGAGGCCGTAGAGGAAACATGGTAAATGTACTTTGACGGAGCTTTGAACAAGAATGGGTTTGGCATAGGGATCCTATTGATAGACACTGGCCGGGCTCACATCCCTATGTCTTTCAAACTCAATTTTGGGGTGACCAACAATGAAGCAGAATATGAAGCATGCATCATCGGGATGATAGTTGCATTAGAATTCAAGGTCTTGAATCTCGAGGAAATCAGAAACTCGGCATTGGTCATAGCCCAGTCAAGTAAAAAATGTCAAGTTAGGGAACAAAGGCTCATACCATACCATGAAAAGTTAGACTTATTCATCATCAAGTTTGAGTCTATTTTCTTTTTCCATGTGCCAATGGATCAGAATAGATTTACTAACACCTTAGCCACTCTAACTTTAATGATCCAGATACTGCTAGAAGTGATTATGCGACCGTTAATGATCTAATAAAGAGATTCGTCAATCGACGAAATCAACAGTATGACTAAAGAAGACTCAGAAGACCTATCGTGGTATACTGACATCTATAGAAGATGGTAAGTACCGAGAAAGCACAACCACCAATGACAAAAAGGTAATAAGACGTCTAGCCTCCAAATTCATCATTTGTGGAGAAAAACTATACAATAGAACATATTAGGGAAACCAACTGCTCTGCGTCAATGAGAAAATAGGGGCAAAGATCATAAAGGAGGTTCACTCGGGAACCTATGGTCCCCATATGAATGGCCACATGCTAGCCAAGAAAATCATACGCCAAGGATATTTTTGGACCACTATGGAAACAGACTGTGTGGACTTTGTCTGTCGATGCTACAAATGCCAAGTCCATGCCAATCTAATTCACGTACCTCCAAGTCAATTATATAGTCTCACAGTCCCATGGCCTTTTTTCATCTTGGGAATTGATGTCATAGGAAAGATCACACCAAAAGCCTCTAATGGGCACATATACATTCTAGTGGCGATCGATTACTTCACTAAATGGGTTAAAACTGCATATTTTGCAGTTTTAAAAGTCTCTCATGTTGACAAATTCATTAAGAATAATATAATCTTTCGCTACGGAGTACCCAATAAATTGATTTCAGATAATGGATCCCATTCCTGTGGAAAAGTTGACAAACTCTTGAAAAAGTACAAGATCACCTAACACAGGTCTTCCTCATACCGACCTTAGACTAATAGAGTCATGGAAGCAACAAAAAAGAATGTCAAGAACATCCAGCATAAGATGATAGAAACCTATAAAGATTGGCCCAAAAAGCTATTGTTCACCCTCTGAGGGTACATGACTTCCATTCTCACATCTACGGGGGTCACACCCTATTCACTTGTGTACGGGATAGTGGCAGTGTTACTTATAAAGGTCAAAATTCCCTCAATTTGGATCCTTACTGAATGTCAAGTGTCATAAGCCAAATGGCTGAGAGAAAGACATGAGGAGTTAGCATTGGTAGACGAAAGAAGACTACAAGGTATGTACTATACTTAAGGATATCAGAGACGAGTTGCCCAAGCATTCAACAAAAAGGTGAAGACCCAAGATCTGAATGAAGGAGACTTGGTTCTGAAAGAGATGCATGCACCCATCTTCGACTAGAGAGAAAAATCCAAACCAAACTAGACAGGGTCATACGTTATCAAGACCATCATGTCAGGCGGAGGAGCACACCTTATGGATGTTGACGAAAATGAGTTCATAGAGCCAATCAACCTGGATCGACTGAAGAAATTCTACCCTTGAGAGAGCTCGATAGGTTGAAAACTTGAAAGGGAGGCTTATGCAAGAGTAAGGGCACAAAATAAAAACAAAAACAAATTAAAAAACAAACAAAAAGCTTGCTAGGTTGAAAACCCAAAAGGGTGGCTTAGGCAAAAATTAGAGCGACAAAAGGAGAGAAAGAATACTCGAGTGAACCTTAGCCTGAACTACGTTATGGCCTGATTCCCATACCTGGAATACGTAGGTAGACCTGAATCAAAGGGGCTCGCCCGCTCTCCAATTAGTCGACAACAAGTAAAGGCAGACGCCCTTAATACTAGGGTATTGATTGGAAATGTTGAATTTCTACCTCGATACTAGGGGCATTTAAATGGAAGAGTTATACCTCTTTGTCCATACAAAGGGAATTTTTTGGTCACATTTACAGAACATAAGGGCATACGAGTTTAAAGGTGGAAGATATCTCTCGACTTTCTCAGGCTTGTCAACATAATAAAATGCACAATAACTGCATATTTAATGATAAAACTGTGTAGTTAATTGCAAACCAATGAGAACAGATGGAAATCAAAGAGGATCAAAACAATGAGTCAACACAGAAAGCTTCTGGGTCAACCCAAAACACGTTCAAGGCATGCGTGAGTCGACACCACAGGGCTGTATGTCGACTCAAGGTGGTAGGTGGTCATGGTATACACTGTGAG
>JAUTBS010382278.1:0-10345 GCA_032361285.1 Aequorea victoria | reverse complement strand
ATAGAATAAGTAAAAAATAGAGAGAGAGAGAGAGAGAGAGAGAGAGAGAGAGAGAGAGAGAGAGAGAGAGAATTCAAGATGAGAGAGAAAGAGAGTTGTTGAGAGAGTGAGGGAGAGGGAATCCCGTTTTAATGGGAGAAATCTACATTTTGAGGGACATACCCCTGCATTTCTTATTTCATGTCCTCCGCCCTTTTTTTTCTTCTTGTTTTGTCTTTTTCTCTTTTTTTTTTTCTTTAATTATTATTTACTTATTAAATTTCTAGAATATTAATATTATATTTTTAATTTAGGTATTCTTTATTTAATTAATTAATTTCATTATTTTGTTTAGTTTTTTTTTTAATTAAAATTTTTACCGAATTTTACAAAATGTCCGGACCTGATTAGGCAGTGGGTTCGTAAGGTGACGAGCGTTCGAACGCCGCTGTGGACTGTAGGTTCACGAATTAAGATTTTTTGGTCGAATTTTTAGGATTAATTTTTCTCTATAAATAGAAGGTCTTTCTTACTCAAGTGCATAACACAAATCAAAGTCTCTTGAATGATTTTTCAGAGAAAAAATATTTGTGACATCAGATAGTGGTGATGGGGAGTTATAATCCATATAGTGGATTAATATGTTTCTAACCCGTGGATATAGTCAGTTAGTCGAACTACGTATATTTCTTGTGTTCTACATTGTTCTTATTTGGTTGTTCTTGATTCTTTACTTATATGATCGTTGTGTTCATCTCGACTATCTCTACCGTTTCTAATTTAAATCAAGAATCTTGTCTCTACACCTCTTTCGCCGCACAAAACAAATCATAAAAAGAAAGACCCATGCTCTGCAGTTTTTCGTAGCCCGCTCACAACAGGTATTCCACCTGGGTCAGTGTCCTCGCTTCCACTAAGTTCTGATTTGATTAATCAAAACACGATACAAATTTTGAAATCCAATTTTAAACAATGAATGCTTAAATAAACTCTATCCAACAAGAAAAAAATAAGCTTAATCTTAGTTCAAAATCTGGTTTTATGCAAGATCAAATCCCAACTCATGGTTAACGGTGCATGCAATCTACATAACACTATATATGTGTGTGCGTGTGTGCGTACGCCAGTGCCGACTCAAATCTTAAAGGGTAGAAACTCATGTTTAGAAGCTAACACAAGGATCAAACCAAGTTTTTCCAACAAGATCTAAAGCTAGATTTAGTGTTTCCCGATTGGATGCAAGAAACACAGATTTATCTGTGTATAACAAAAAATATGAACATGTATAACCATGTTTGTACAAAGGATGAGCTCAAAGAGAGATGGCCGAAACATACAATCTGAAGTGTGGGTCTCTTGAGCTACGAATCTAAGTCACCAAAGAAGCAAACTTGCAAATTCTTCCTCTCCAATGAGTGGCCGTCTGAAACAAAAGGAAGAATAAATAAGAAGAACAACGAAAAAAAAAATTGAGAAACGAGAAGAGGTCTGTCTAATGTGAGAGGCACAAAAATAATAGTTAGGTCATATATAGGCAAGAGTGAGAAACATATGTCACAATTGGAGTGACAAGTGGCATTTGGTCTGGTTGCACGAAGAATTTAGAATTATGGAAAAATACTCAAAAAGAAAATACACTATTTTGTCGAGCTCCTCTAAGAATTATATTTAAAACCTACAGTTATATAATTCTATTTAAAAAGGATCCTCGTTTAAATATATATATTTTCAAAAAAATATGTCGCACAAAACAAAATAATGTATTTTGTCGCATGAAAAACGATTCACATATTTTTTGAAGTGTGGATCTTTTTTCAACAGTGCACTTACAAAATCTTTGATCCAATTAAGAACGATAGATATAGTCGAGACGAACAAACCAACAAGGTAAGTAAAGAATCAAGAACAACAAATAAGAATAATATAGAACACAAGAAATATACATGGTTCGGCTAACTGTCTACGTTCACGGGTTAGAAACAAATTAATCCAATAATAAAGATCAAACGATTACAATTCTCCCTCACCACTCTCTGATCTCACAAGCTTTTTCTTTCTGAAAAACTGCTCAAGAGACTGATAATTTGTGTGTTATACAATTGAGTAATAAGGTTTTCTATTTATAGGAAAATCCTATAAAATTTTGGCCAAAAAATCCTAATTCGCGAACTTACAGTCTGCGGCGGCGTCCGGACGCTAGTCCCAGCGTCCAAACGTTCGTCACCCGACAAACCTACTGCCCAATTATGTCCGAATGTTTTCTCCCTATGTTCGGACGTTCTCAACTGCGTCCGGACGTTATGGTCTATAGATCAAAAAATCACTTACTGTCGTCGAGCGTCCGAAAGTTCTGGACTGGCGTCCGGATATTGAACGTGAATTTTGGGCCAATTTCAATAATCTCCACCTTGGCAAAAATACTGTCCACTCTATAGAGACTTGTTGACATTTCCTAAAATCTACACTTCTTTTCCAGGTAGGAGGGCTCCAATTTTTTCATCTTCTCTCACTTAGCTACTAGCCATTTAATCATACCTGGATTGCTTGTAGCCTTCCTTTCTGAAGTAGGATACTCACTAACTGTGATTAGAGCAAAACTGACTATGTCTTCAAAACCTTATCGGACTAGTGCTTTGTAGGTCATTTTTTTCATTTCCCTTTACAACTCTATTTGGATTATGTTCTTTCAGTCGCTTCTACTGCTGCTCTAAACTCATCTAACAGTCACCTGACTGTGCTGGTACTGTAGGTGTAGCTTTACCTACCAAAATAATCCCTACCAATTTGTAGAGACGCCCAATTATCTGCCCTCTCATGATCTCAAGAGACCCTGTGGTGATCTTTATTGCTCCACTTTTTTTGTGTACATATAACCCAAAGAGTTCCGGGCTCCCAAAGAAATCAAGATTTTCTTTAACCCTGGGATGTGTCTGACATTACCTAGAGTCCTAATGATGCCATCAAACGTCTTTATTTTGACTGTACCTATTCCAATAGCTTTGCAAGCTGTATCATTTCCTATTAAAACAGTACCACCATCACAAAATTTATAGGCATCAAACCATTCTTTGTTTGGACACATAACGAATGAACAACCAGAATCTAGACTCCACGCTATTGACAGAAAATTCTTACTAGAAGAAACTAAAAGTAGATATGCGTCTCACTCAATCTCTGAATGATTATCTGCACAACTGGCAGACTTTGATGCCGCTATATTTTCCTTTCTCATTTTCTCCACGTGCTTCTTCAACTCTTGGCTCTGACTCTTGTAGTGACCCGCTTTGTGGCGATAGAAGCATTCTACACCCTTTTTTTAGTCGACTTCCTACTACTAAAATCATCTCTTCTCAATCTGTTATTGCCTCTATTTGGCCCTGAATTTCTCATAATCAAGCCCTCCGTACTCATCTCAGCCTATCTCTTCATCTTTTCATGTGACAGAAGAACACTGGTCACTTTCTCAAATTTTAGTGTCTCTTTATCATACATCAGCGTGGTCACAAGATGATCATAGAAATACGGTAGCAACGCTAGGAGTAAGATCGCCTTATCCTCATCATCAACTTTCACATAAAATCCTGACAGTTGAGTAATAAGCATACTAAACACATTTATATGTTCTAATAGATTTGTACATTCTCTCATTTGTAGTTCATACAACTTCTTTTTCACATACAACTTGTTCGCTAGACTTTTCTTCATATATAGGTTTTCTAGCTTCTGTCAGATCGCATTTGCCGACTCCTCATCGATGATATTATAAATAATATCGTCGCTTAGACCCAGGCGAATGGCGGTCGTAGCCCTTGCATGCAGATCCTGCCAATCGTCATCATCAATCTTTGTTGGCTTCTTAGCCTTGCCGAGTAGCGTCCTAGAGACCCCCTGTTTGATCAATAAATCATTCATTTGCCACTACCATAATGAGAAGTTATTCTTACAGTTAAACTTCTCAACTTCATACTTGGTGATCGTCATCTCTATCGCCAATGATTGACCAAAATAAACCTAAACCAAAATTCTGATACCACTTGTTGTGCAGCGGAAGCAATGCACTAACAAGATTCTTAATCCAATAAAAAATAATAAAGATAATCGAGACGAACGCACCAATAATATAAGTAGAAATTAAGAACGCAATAAGAACAATGAACACAAAAATATACATGGTTCGGTGATTTGCCTACATCCACGGACAAAAGTGCAAATCAATCCACTATGAACAATAAATATTACAATTCTCTCTAGCCACTCTTTGATCTTTTTCTCTCTGAAAAACAATCTCCTTTGTGTTTTTTCAATTGAGTAATAAAGCTTTCTATTTATAGAAAAAAAGATATCCCTAAGATTTTGATCAAAAAATTATAATTCGCAAATCTTCAGTCCGTGGCGGTGGACAAGCGTTCGGACGTTTGTCACCCGAAAAATTCACTGTCTAATTACGTCCGAACGTTTTCTCCTATGTCTGAACGGGCGTACGAACGTTCTAAATAGCATCCGGACATTATGATCCAAATACCAAAACTCATTCACTACCTTCGAACGTCCGAATATTCTCGTCTAACGTCTGGACGTTGGGCGAGTATTTGTGCCAATTTCAACATAATTCATATATATATATATATATATATATATATGAATTATGATCCAAATACCAAAACTCATTCACTACCTTCGAACGTCTGAATGTTCTCGTCTAGCGTCTGGACGTTGGGCGAGTATTTGTGCCAATTTCAAGATAATTCATATATATATATATATATATAAAAGGGAACACTTTTAGTTGATGTGAATTTAAAAGTAAAATTGTGTCATTCTATTTTTATATATGAAATTTACTCTAACAAAATTGTTTCAATTCTTCTTGGCCTCTTTTAATTTTTGATTAATTGTTTTAATTTTTCTTTCATTCCTTTCCATCTCTTGTCAATTGCTTCACTTTTTTATTGTGCACAACGTTTTTGTATCAGATTTTCATAGTTCACGTATCAATACTGTACACAATATAGGTAGCTCTTTCTTTTGGAAAGATTTTTGTTATTTAACAAATAAAATAACAATGAGAGTACCCTATACTTGTTATTTAACAGAGAATACCATCAAATTGGAAGAATGCAAAAAATCTATGCTCAAATCTCTATTTTCTCTTTTAAAACCACTAGAGTGAAACAAAGTGGGAGTGTGGACCTTTCTTTGAATATTTGATCTCCTTTTTGAGGGTTTGAACAAACCTTTCTCCTCCTCTTGCTTGCTTGTCTATCTCTCTCCCAATCAATCAATCAATTAATGACTAAACTTTCACCAACCAAATCCTTTCCATCTCTCCCTTCCAACTCCATTGTTGCTCAGTGGAATTTCAGTGCCTATAGCTTGACAACATTGTTTGCCTTAAAAAAGACTCATCATTTTTCAATTCCAACACAGAATTCTCTTTCTCCCTCTAACACCCATATATACATATGGAAATGGCTTGGCAGTCCATTGGGTGGACTACATTGTGCAATTTGGGCGCATGGAGCTCACTCCGGTCCCACTTTGATGATTTGAATCATTTATTTTATTGTTCTTAGTGTATAAATTACACATGCGAAAAATTAAGTTGATCAAATATCATTAAGTGCATTAATATATAATTCACGATTTGTCTTAAAAAAATAAACAGTGTTTGTCCAGTTACCGTTCATTTCTTTTAAAAAAAATGTGATTTGTTCAAGTAACACTTAACGATATTTGAAAATTTTAATTTTTCTAAATAGATGATCTATATACTAAGAACAACAAATTATATACTTTAAATCATCAAAATAAAATCGAAGTAGACTCTACGCAGAACTGCACACTGCAATTCACTGAGCTAAGACAAACCCTATACATATAAAGGTGAATCATATATTGAACTGTTAATATCCTCTTTGGATGGGGACCATCCAATACACCTACATAGAGAGAGAATAGAGAAAGTGGGTGCTTTTAACTTTGCTTTTCAAGTCAAAAAGAGAATCTTTATTTTATCATATGACATTGCTTGGAGTAACATTATTGTTTTGTTGATTCAATTTATAGTGTCACACTTGTCTTTTAAGTGCGTCGAAAACACATTCTTATATAAAGTATATATATATAGAGAGAGAGAGAGAGAGAGAACTTTTACTCCTTACTCACAAATTAGGTAGTAAAAATCACATTAATGCTATTTTCTCAAAAAACTTATCATGAAATGTATTTAGAATTTAAAATGAATTATTCAAATTCAACTGTATAGTATAAATCACACTACAAGTGAAGTTGAACTTTTAATTTTGAATTATGAATAAACTTTTGATTTAGTTTTCTGTCGCACTTAGATTTTTAACTTCAACGAAAATACGATCTTAAAAGTAGATATAGAGAAGAGTAATCATAAACATTTTCTTTTCCTGCTTGATGCAAATCAGGTAGTAAAATCCACATTATTAAAAAAAAAAACTCAGGTTTGCCCTGTTAAAGTTAGGGAATGTTGTTTGAACTTTGAATTTACACGCTTTGAGTGGGTTCCAAAGACCCTGCCTAGGTCGAGAATTCTCAATTATAAAAAAATAAACATATAGGCATTAATTGACTTTGTGTCTAGTAGTGAGAAAATATAAGTAAGAAATCTATTTATGTATAACATTTTTCTATAGGAAAAGTCATCCATGAGCTAATTTTACCATCTCTGTTCTTTTGTCAAGAAAACTACACGAGAAAATAATTCATGAGAAAAGTGAAATAGAAAAAGGAAAAAAAAATATAAGAGAATTGATTTTCGTTATCTGTTTAGTTTTGTTTTGTAGAAAAACGTTTGTGGCAAGAAAATTGTTAGTTCACGCTAATTGAACACGCACAGGATTTTTTTTTTTCATTTCTCATCAATTGTACCGAGCCTTAAGCCTTGCACTTATTTTATTTTATTTTATTTTTTGCAGATACAACTTTACAGTCAAGCAAATGACAACTACTTTATTTTAATCTATATTATAAACAACATGGTTCTTTTCAATTTAAAAAAATTGAGTGAGAGAGAGAGAGAGAGAGAGAGGAGAGAGAGAGATGATTAGATGACTTGGTCAATCAAAGTAAAACTAGAATCCATTATCATTCACTAGAGGACATGAGCACGTACGTAGTCTTCTTCTCGTCTCATCTGTGTAGCGTTATGTAAATAAAGTTTGATTTCTTGATTAGTCACTTACCTACTAACCCCTCCATCCTATAAAACTGGTAGTGGCAGATCTTGATTCTTTTTTTTTTTTTTGGTTCATGAAGATCTTGAAGTTGAATAAAGCAGTAGTGTTTTTATTCTTCCTTTCTTTTTCTTTTTTCTTTTTTTAATCCATTTTTTGGCTATTAATCAAAAAAGAAAAAGGAATCTTAAAAAAAAAAAAAAAAAGAAGAAGAAGAAGAAAGCAAAATAAAAGAGAAAATATAAAAAGGGTTAAAACAAATTCATGTTGGTGATGCAGGGTGTTGCAACTTTAAGGATGGAAGTTGATTCAAAACTTATCACAATATGTAAAGTGACTCTGAAAAAGAAAAAATAAAGGAAGAGGTAAACACAGTAAAAATGTTATCAATTGCCCATAGGTACTCTCAACTATACTTATAAAATAGATGGCAAAGGTAAGAGTTTATGGAGGTGTTTGGTGTAGTTGAAACTATAAAGTTATATATTATAATTGAGAAAATGTGATTATGACTTCAAGTAGAAGTTACAAGTGTTTGTTAAAGCAATTTATAGCTTCAAGTAGTATAATTTATAAACTTATAGCTTCAAGAAGAGAAGACATCCATATCAGTTGGACTATTGTATTTTAGGAAAGACAAGTTTATAAAGAAAAATTATATTGTACCGATCTTGAGCTTCGTCAACTGTAGAGGCCTTAAACTCTTTAAAGAGAGCGAGATACTAGCTAGCTCGCACATAGACCGATTTTGATTTGACAATCTTTACATTTTTTGTAATTCTATTTCTATTTTTTTAGTATTTTCCACTATCTAAATGCATGTAAAAAAATTAACCAAAAAATGAAGAAAACAATAAATAAAATAGGGTCCCTTCAAAAACATATATTCTCCAATGCACTTTTGATAAGCAAAGGCATGTGGGCTTCACTATGGATTCCTAGATCCAAATCCACTCTACTTTTTGGGTATATATTCAAAGGGCATACCCATGTCCCTCCACAAGATTTTCAACTTTTTGTATGACAACTTTGCCCCAGCTTATGCCCAAGTAACAAAGTTAATTTATCTGGTTAATTATTAGTGTAACTTAAAAAACCCAATATCACAGCCCTCTCTTGGTTTTCAAATATTATTATGTCATAAGACAAAAATCCCACTCCTATTTCTTGAGTATAACAAAGAATTATGAATAAAGAAGAATTTGTAATTAGGAACAGTGAAATCTCACATGAACTTTGAATATGTTTTGGTGGTGTTGATTTTGTTGAAATTAATGCCTCCAATGATTTTGAGATTCATGTATTTAGAATATATAGATTCATGTACTTCTAAGATCATGTACCTAAGATAAGTTCATGTATTTTTAGGATCATGTATATATACTAAGTTCATGCATGTATGTTGCTTTGGAAGTAGAAGATTCATTAATGTTAGATTTATCTTCTATAGCCTATAAATACCTATGTACTCACATAATTTGAGATATGAAGAAAACAAAGAAATATTTTGTTCTTAGTATTCATCTTCCAACAATAAGAACAATGAACACAAAGATATATGCGATTTGACGAGATGTCTATGTTCATGGATAAATAGCAGATCAATCCACTATGAATCAATAAAGATTGCAACTCTTTCTAGCATTTCTCTAGTTATTTTTTTTCTCTCTGAAAAATGGCATATTAAGTGTTAACCCAAATGTATAATAGGGCTCAAATATATGAGGTTCGAAATTAAACCTAAAAAACTATAGGTTTCTAAAATCGCGCCCGCGGCGCCGTTTGTATGGCATCGTGCCCCATCTGGACGCTGGATACTCGTAGAATATTCTGCCTAATTCCGTCCAGATGCTCTAAGAGCTCTGTTCGGACCCTCTTGACGTAAAAGTCCATCTCGTGTTGGTCATTTGGACGACTTGAAGCTCCATCCGAACCGTTTCGTTCAGAACCAAAACTCTGCCCATGCCACTACCATGGGCCATTTAGACGGTGGTCAATTTTGTGCGGACGTAAGTTTGTTGCTTCAGAGGTTTCGGGCCAAATTCAACATCATATTTTGTGTTTTTACTTTAGTAAACATGAGCTTGAGAAGGAAACTTGACATTTTAGTACTTCCATTGATGTTAACTCTTCCGAAAAGCACCTAACTGTGAATCTCAGGAGGCAAAAAGCACAAGAAAACAAACTATTTATGAGAAGAGCATTAGGAGAAGTGGGTTCCTTAGCACTAAATGATAGGAAAAAGGCAGAGAGAGTATGATCCAGGATAAGCAAAGTTGAATTTAGAGCCGCAATAACTTCAAGGAAATGGGATGAATTTAGAGCCGCAATAACTTTTTGAAATGAAAACTTGATTTTGAAAACATTTATGCACTAAGTCCAAACAAAAATATTTAAGCTCAAGTCTTTAAAGTGTTGTATCTAGAGAAGTCTATAATCTAGAATATTCTCTAAAAGTCTTCTAAAATAACTTTTTGTAAAAGATTCTAATTTATGAAGGTTAGTTAACAGATGAAAGAAGCAGTTGAGATTATAATAAATATAATGCTAGAAGAGTCTATGAATTAATTAGTATAAAAAGAGATGGTGTCGTACAATTTTTTTATATAGAAAAAATCAAAATTGAGATACAAACTCAATAGAAAGAAATCTCTCATTCCCTTTCCTCTGTCTTTTTAAGTTTGATCTCACCAAATAAAATTTTATATTCTAACAAAGTGGTATTAAAATTCAGTTTGTGATAAATAATATGACAACTTAAGAATTTCTAGTTTCTCCACTTGGCAAAGATAATTATGGTTGGTGGAGTGGACAATATATGTAGGATGTTGTACAAAAAGATCACGAAAAATTACAAGAAAAAACTACTCAAAAGTAATAAAGGAATGTCAAAGTAACACATCAAAATGTTACAATTATCACGAATTTGGCCATTATCCTTCAAAATATCAAAATAATACTAAAGCATATTAAAGAGAAAGCTAATTTTGTTGAAAGAGAAGGAGAATTATAGAGTGGTTGGAGCTCTATAATGGCTGATTATTGGAGCATAATTATGGAGTGGTTAGAGCTCTATTATGGCTAAATTATTATGGAGGTTGGAGCATTATGGAGCTTTGTCATGGCTCTCCTTGGGGCTCTATATAAAGAGCCTTCCTCCT
>JAUTBS010382168.1:0-10345 GCA_032361285.1 Aequorea victoria | reverse complement strand
CTACATCATACTAAAACTAACATTGAAGGACCCAAGAAAAAGTGGATACCAAAAAGAACTGTATGATTGTCTGTTTTGTAGGTGTGCTTAAAGACAACTCCACACAAGAACAATTGGTTTCTAGATAGTGGATACTCTTGACATATGACGGGCGAAAAAAATAAATTTATCTTTATCACACCAAGGAATGGAGGACATGTAAGTTTCGGTGACAAATCCAAAGGTAAAATCCTCGGACTTGGTACCATTGGTAAAGACTCCTCCTTTGCTATTGAAAATGGCTTGGTAGTTGATAGACTTAAATATAATCTACTAAGTATTAGTCAACTATGTGATAAAGGTTACAAAGTAGTGTTTGAAACAATTGAACGTAGAGTAGAAAACGTACATGATAATAAGGTTCTCTTTGTTGGTCATAGAAATAAAAATGTTTATGAAATTAATTTTGATGATATTAAATCACAAAATATAAAATGCTTAGCTGTCATAAATAAAATCAATTGGCTGTGGCATAGAAGGGTAGATCATGCTAGTATGGACTTAATCACAAAATTGTCAATTAATGAACTAGTAAAAGGTCTTCCTAAAATCAAGTACATTAAAGAAAAAATTTGTGATGCATGCTAATATGGAAGACAAACAAAAACATCATTCAAGAATAAGACCCACATATCAACAACTAGGCCTCTACAACTATTACACATGGACTTTTTTGGACCTACATCTAAGACAAGTCTTAGTAGAAAACATTATACCTTTGTAGTTTAGATAATTATACAAGATACACATTGGTAATATTTCTTGCACATAAGGATGAAACACACATAAACTTTGCTAAGCTATGTAAAATACTTCAAAATAAAAAAGGTTATATGATCAATAACATAAGAAGTGATAGAGGAGAAGAATTTATTAATAAAAATTTTAAAAAATTTTGTGATAAAAATGGTATAATTCATAATTTCTCTACACCTAGAACACCTCAATAAAATGGCATAGTAGAAAAAAAAATAGAACTCTGCAAGAAATGGCTAGAATAATGCTTAATGAACACAATCTAGCTAAATATTTTTCGACTGAAGCCATCAATACCACATACTATGTATCTAATAGGGTAATCATTAAATTAAAACTAAATAAAACCCCATATGAGCTATGGCATGGTAGAATACCCAACATTGGTTATTTTTATGTATTTGGGTGTAAATATTTCATTTTAAACACCAAAGATAATTTTAAAAAATTTGATGCTAAATCTGATGAAGGTATCCTTCTAGGATATGCAACAATGAGTAAAGCCTATAGGGTATACATTAAAAGAACTCAAATTGTTGAAAATTCTATCCATGTTGTGTTTGAAGAAACAAATATTCCAATGTCTGAAAAACATGCTGATGATGATCTAGAAATAAGAGGAAAAAGCATAAATGATATAACCATTGACGCCTCTCAACAAAATAAAGATGAAGAGCAATCAAAAGATCTACCTCAAGTGGAGCATACATATAGAAGGCTAATCAAAGATCATTCAATAGATCAAATCATTGGAGAACCTACCAAAGGGGTAACCACTAGATCTCTTATTAGAGATGTGTATAATAATCTAGTTTTCATATCTGAAATATAACTCAAAAATATTCAAGAAGTTGAAAATAATAAATATTGGTTAGGTGTCATGCAAGAGGAACTAAATCATTTAGAAAGAAATAAAGTATGGACCTTAGTTCCTAGACCTAAAGAAAACACTAGCATAGGCACAAAATGGGTCTTTAGAAACAAGAAAGATGAATCGGGTAATATAGTAAGAAATAAAGCTAGACATGTAGCCCAAGGTTATAATCAGGAAGAAGGCATTGATTACGAAGAAACATATGTTCCTGTAGTTAGATTAGAAGCCATAAGAATGTTGTTAGCATTTGCATATCAAAGATACTTTACATTATATTAAATGGACGTTAAAAGCGCTTTCTTGAATGGATATATAAATAAAGAAGTATATGTAAAGCAACCTCTTAATTTTGAAAATCACAAATATCTGGATCATGTCTTTAAGCTATCAAAAGCGTTATATGGATTGAAACAAGTACCTAGAGCTTGGTATGAAAGACTAAGTGGTTTTTTAATACAAAAATAGTTCTCTAGAGAAAAACTTGATTCAACATTGTTTATTAAACAAAGAGGAAAATACATGATATTAGTACAGATCTATGTTGATGACATTATCTTTGGATCTACTAATGAAATTCTGTGCAAAGAGTTTGCTAAGATTGTGTAAGAAGAATTCGAAATGAGCATGATGAGAGAGCTCAATTTCTTCCTTGGTCTTCAAATCAAGCAAACAAAATGAGAAACTTTCATAAATCAAGTCAAATACACGAAAGAACTAATAAAGAGGTTTGATATGGAAGATACAAAACCATGCACAATTCCTATGAGCACATCAACGATAATTGACAAAGACGAGAAAGGAAAATCAGTTGATAGTAAAAAGTATCGAGGTATGATTGGTATCCTCTTTTACTTGACTGCTAGTCGTCCATATATCATGTTTAGTATATGCTTATGTATTAGATATCAATCTGATCCTAAAGAATCACATCTAATTGCTGTCAAAAGAATCCTTAGATATCTAATAGGATCAATAAACCTCGGCTTATGGTATCCTAAGAACACATCTCTTGAATTATTAAGTTATTTGAATGCTGATTTTGTCGGTTGTAGGTTAGATCGTAAGAGCACTAGCGGATCATGTCAATTCTTAGGAAACTCTTTAGTTTCATGGTTTTGTAAGATACAAAACTCTGTAGCTACCTCAACCACAAAAACTGAATATATAGCCGTAGGAAGCTGTTGCGCTCAAATGCTATACATGAAACAACAATTGGAAGAATTTAATTTAAAATATCATAAAGTTCCAATTAAATGTGATAATACAAGTGCAATTAGTTTAACTAAAAATCTAATCCAACACTTAAGAACTAAGCACATAGAGATAAGACTTCACTTTATAAGAAACCATGTGCAAAAAGGAGATATCTCATTAGAATTTATATGCACAGAACATCAATTAGCTGATATATTTACAAAACCCTTAAGTGAAGAAAGATTTAATTTCATTAAAGGTGAATTAGGCATGTTAAATCCATGAAAACCTGATATTTCTTGATATTCTCTATTTTTACCGCACATGGGTTGACTCACATATTTCATGAGTCGACTCAGGACTCCTCTGGCCTAAGCGTTGGACGCTGATGGGTAGACTCACAGTTCGTTGTGTCGACTCATAAAGGCATTTGGGTCAACTCACAAAGGTAATGTGTTGACTCAAGGAGACATGTTCCAGTCGTTTCTCCCTAAAATGCATTTGTATCGACTCAACATACATATGTGTCGACTCAGCATAACAGGTATATAAATTTAAAAGTGTTCTGTGGTGGCCCATTAGTTCAAACAAGATTCTCTCTCTTTCTCTCTCGCGCTCTCTGTCTCGCATTCGTGAGTCAAAACCTTTGACGACCTTCTAGTTTCCTAAAATCTTCCCTAAATCTTTCTCTCAAAAACCTAGTCCTCACATTATCTTCACCATCACCATTTTGTGATTTTCCCCTTTCGCTCTTGCGAGAAAAACCCTAGCTCTCAAAATCAACTCCCTCACTTATTCTCACATCGACTCAAACAATAAATTCTTCTAATCCATCAACTATTGCCAAGAAATCAAGAAAAGACCAAGTTGAAGCTTTTGACACACAAGGAAAAAAATCAAAAAGGGCAACAGTCCCTCATCCACTGTTCGTCTGTGTCGCGATGAAAAGATAAAAGATAAGTATATTAAATCCTTTAAGTCTCGCCAAGTCCTTGATATGAGGTGCATAGACTTTCAGTTTCTTGATTCTACTGGAATGCACTTTAGGGATTAGTTCACAAATCTGGGATGGGATAATTTTGTAACCATCAATAAACCAGTCTACCATGATTTGGTAGGATAACCTATGCCCACATGAATGTTAACATGGGTTCTGAAGGGTTATTCATAACTACCTGAGTCAAAGGAAAAGACCTAATGTTTGGAGACTAACTGGTTAAAAAACTGATAGGAGCCCCCAGTAGAACCCATCTTCTCTCATGCACCAATAAACGCATAGATCACCCTAACATTACTCTTAAGGAATTCATCTATCAAATCACTGGCCGAACTGACCTAACCCAGATAAATTTTTTGACGCCAATCTTCTCCACCCTGAATATAGACTTCTCCACCATATGGTGAACCACATGTTTAACAAAGAACCCATAGACCTTGGTCATCTCATCCTCTTTGATATTTGGAAAGCTGCCCAAAGCACAAAGAACATTCTTTCCCATGGCATGTTTTTTATAAAAATCTTCAAGTATTTTAAAATTAATCTTAAAGATTCCTTATCTATCCCCTTCCACCATACCTACATTTATAACAAGTCCACCCATAAAAGCATGTGACTGGTTGAGATTGAGGGTAAATGGGTCAGGCCTGATTCTGCTCAATCACCATGTCCACCACAAGACCAACACCTCCACAGTCCAACCTAATTCCCTACCTTAGCCTCTCATACGACTGCTGATCTACCCTGCATAAATCAACAATGGCTACAAAATCAGGTTCAAGACAGCCCTCTCTCTCATTCACAAACTCATACTCCTTCTATTTTTCCACACCGTCATTTCCTTTCTCCTTCTACACCAGCTCCAGCTCCACAAAGCTTCTCACAGTCCTTTTCTACCTCTACTTTAGAGGAAATAAAAGCTCAGATGACCCATCTTGTTGAAATTAACATTGCCTCAAATCTAGAAATCAAGAAACTATATGAGAGAATGAATATCTATGAGTTTTAGATTGAAATATTTTAAGAACAACAAGAGTACATGGTCTGTGATCAATTCAAGCTCAATCGAATCATGTCTGACCTCAATAACAGAATAGACGGTGTATGCATGATAGGCAACACCTTAGATCATGACATCAAAAAGAATATGAAGGATTTCCTTGTTGTCAGTAACCTCTTGATCAATGGCATTCACTATGAATATGATCGAGGTACTGCAGAAAAAATTAATGAAGTCCTCCATAAGATTTAAGAGTTCATGGAATGGGTAGAAATTCGATTGAACACTCCAGCTGACAAAGATGCAAGAGCTTAACGTGAGAACCTCAACCAGGAAGTAGCTCCATTAAAAGGAATTCACATTGAGGAGATCTCTACTTAAGAATTCAAGTCTGCCTCCTCCAATAGAAAATAATAGACTTTGGGCAAAGGAAAGGAAAAAATGGCTAAGTGAGTCAAAAAGAGAAACGAGACCTCGATCTTTGACATTTTACAAGAACAAGAAAAAAGGGAGGAACCCACTTACAAACGAAAACACAAAGAAAAAGAAAAAATTGCAGCTCAACGTAGAGCAAAATAGAATAAACAAATGGACGTTGATTACTTCTATTTGTTCTCTATTTTATTCTTCTTCTCTTTCGATCTCTGTAATCTATGAGCTCCTCCTCACAGAACATACATTTTCTGATGAATGATTTTTCTTAATCTTGTTTCTCTATATCCACTTGTTCTTATGAATAGCTCTCATTTTAGATATAAATGTTGCCTCTCATATTGTTGGTATGAATATTTTCAATTTTATCTGTTTGGTATTCATTTTCTAAGATGACAAAAGGAGAGAAAATTAATAAAACCCCAAAAAAGAAGATATAAAGGGAGAAATAAAGAAAACCTCCAAAGGGGAGATAAAAAGACAAAAAGAACAATAACAACAAAGAAAACAAAACAAAATAACTTATGTGTTTACTAAATTGGTATCAATATGATTGAATAAATGGTTAACTCTGATGTGCATATTCACTTGGTATCGATATGTTTGTCTTTAATTCTATTTTGATTGGTAATTTAATTAGTATCAAAATATTATATGATTGATTTAAATTTTGGTATAAATGGTTAATATAATTGGTTTTGGAAAATTATTTTTGAAAAAGGAAGCACTTTTTTAAGGGGAACATTTCAAAAGTTTTTCTTAAATCGTTTAAATTGTTTTCCATCATCAAAAAGGGAGAAATTATTATCTCCAAGATTTTATAATGTAATTATTGATTTTAATGATAACAAACAAAGTCTTAATAAAGTTTAAATATTTTTATAAACATATCTTTTAATCAAACGTTCAAATGAGTTTAAATGCTTATGAATGGTTAACACCCATGATTGGGGTTGACCATGTATTTAATGAGTTGTGAAGTAATTTTAGGTAATAAAAAAAATTATTAAATCAGTTCCCAAATAAGACATAAAACTCAAAATCAAATTAAGAAGAATTCAGAAGGAACACAACTTTTGAGTTGACACAAAGACCATCATGAGTCGACACAAAAGTGATAGCTCTCTGTACTTTGATTAGCAGACGGTTTTGAGTCGACACAAAGACCACCATAAGTCGACCCAAATGGACGAGCTCTCTGTACTTTGTGCAACAGGCAACTATAAGTTAACCCAGAAGTATTGGTGAGTTGACCCAAGTCACTCCACTCTCTGGACTTTCCTCTACAGTGAACCTGATTCGATATAAAACATACATGAGTCAACACAAGGCAATTATGAGTTGACACAATCCCCACATGAGTTGACACAACTAAAGGCCTGAGAAGAAATTGAGGCTGTATCAATTTGAGTCGACACAACTTGGCCATGAGTCAACCCAATAAGAAGATTCTAAAGTGAGTCGACACAACATCAGCATGAATTGACACACATCCGAGATTCAAGGAACATGAGTCAACACATCCTCTATATGAGTCGACACACAGCAAGAAAAAACTATGATTTATAGAACTTGAGTCGACCTAACTCCAAGTAAGGTAACCTGTCACGCCCCAAATTGGGAAATATGACCGACTATGGTTCATGGGCCTTGGCCCATCAAACCAAATAAGTTTTAAAATGAATTTAGCTAACTATATGCTAAAACAATATTCATTTTCATGGATTTAATCAATTTAAATCTCATATCATAAAATTGGGTTAAATAGCCCATAATATCTCCATAACGATACCACAGTATCAATAATAAAATGTATTAAATAATGCGAAAGCAAATATGATAGAATGTCCTAGAGGTCTTATGTCCTGGATCCCACGCCGTAGTCCATCAACTGGATCCCACCCCGTAACCCATCACTGGTTACCTGAAATGTTATGGTACAACGTCAGTCAAAACTGGTGAATGGAACATTCATAGTACAATACAGTTCTAAAATAGGGATTCAAATAATTTTATACAATAACATAATCATGGCATGACATATATCGTATAATCAAAAGGATAAATACATAACCCATCAAATCATTTCAATTCATTCTTGAAAATACATATCTTTTTCTCTTCATTTCATTCTTGAAAATAATATAATTTTCTCTTTTAATTCATTAAAACTGGACAATCAAGGTATCATATTGATTTAAATTTTAGGACATTGTAAGCCAAATTAATTTAATTATCCTAATGACTTATTTGTCTATGAGAAACTATTTTTAGGATAAATCATTTTATTGAAACCCAAGACTCTAGTAAAAAGTTAAGAGAATACATTGAAAATGTTAGAAGATTTTTGGAAATTGTGAAGCCCAAAAGAAAAGGTTGCATTTTAGTGAAATCAAAGGAACAGAAGAAATGATCGACACCCAAGGAGTTGAGTCGACACCTGAAGCAGCATTCAGATCTTTGAGTCGACACCAGAGAAAAATGAGTCGACACAAATAAGTCTTGCCCAGATCTTGAAGCAGCAGAAGATGTTTAAGTCGACACCAGAGATCATGAGTCGACACCTTCCAAGCTTCAGTCAAAAGGATCGACACCAAGGAAGGATGTGTCGACACCTGAAGCGTTCCAGTGGGCACTGTTATTTTTATATCCAGAAATTCAAAGGATGAGTCGACACCTAGATAGTTGAGTCGACACCAAAGCTCCAGATCTCAGATCCAGAACAGTTTGAGTCGACACATCAGAGCTTGAGTCGACCCCAGCTGTGCCCAGACCAGTTTGTGTCGACACCCAGGAATTTTGTGTCGATACCTGCGTGGAATTTTCAAAAATGCTGAAGGCTATAACGGCTAGTTTTTTGAGCATTAAATGCTTCAACGGCTAGTTTGACCTCTTCAACGGCTCTATTCTGGCTCCTACATATATATACACCCATTGAAGATCAGAAGTACCATGAGACAGGCGAGACAAGAGAAATAAGGATCAAATCAAAGGAATAACTTTCAAGATCCATTTTTTTACTGTGCTTTCATCTCATACTCTGTTTTATTCAGAATATTTTTGAATACTCTCTTCTCTTCTTTATTGATTGTAAATCTTTTGAGAGAGAGTGATTATTGTAGTGAGCTATATTTGATTGTAAATCATCTTACAAAAGAGATCATCAAACCTCAACCACTACAAGAGCCTGGTTTCAATTCACCAACTCAATAAATCCGATTCTGTGGCTACTCTTCACCCTTGATTGAAAAAGGAGGTTTCGCTTTACCCATTGAAAAAGAATAGGCTTCGACTCGCCTGTAAGAATATTAGGCTACTATTCACATGGAAAGAATAAGAGGTTACACCTTACCTCTAAAGAGGTCGATATAACAGTGGTTTCGATTCACCCATTGGAGAATTCGATAGTGAATTCTCAAGACTCTTTGGGGAGTAGACGTAGGTCGAGTTGACTGAACCACTATAAATTATATTTGCATCTCTCTTCCCTTAACTCTTTATTTTTCTGCTCTTTATTGTTTATTTTTGCTGCATTAACATATTAATTTAAAAAGAGTTAAAAAAGTTTAAAGCTTGCCTATAAACCCATTCACCCCCCTTTGGGTTGATCCTAGTTGTGAACTAACAATTGGTATTAGAGCAATGGTCTGCTTTTTAGGCTTAACATTCAGCAGTAGATCCTATGATAAACATGAATCAAACCTGTATTTTGGCCGAAGGCCAATCTGCTTTTAGACCACCTCATTTTAATGGGTCAAACTACACATATTGGAAAATTAAGATGACATATTTTGTATAATCACAAGACATGGCTACATGGAGAGTCATTATCAATGGACCTCTTGTATCTAGCACAACTATTGAAGGTAGATCCACCCCAAAACTAGAAAATTTATACACTGATAGCGATTGACGAATGTTGCAAATAAATGCCAAAGCTATGAATCTTTTGCACTGTGCACTTGGTCCCGATGAATTCAATCGAATTCAAGACTGTGAAAATGCAAAAAAGTATGGGACATGTTGGAATTTGCCCACGAAGGAACTAATCAAGTAAAAGATATAAAAATTGATTTACTTGTTAGAGATTATGAAATATTTAAAATGCATAATCATGAAAATATTTATGATATATTTTCTCGTTTTAATATTATTATCAATAACTTAAAATATATTGGAAGATCTTTTTCAAATATTGATCTTATTAGGAAAATTTTGAGATCACTTTCAAAGGAATAGAGATCGAAGGTCACAACCATTGAGGAAGCCAAGGATCTCACTACACTCGGATTATATGAGCTTTTGGGTTCTCTCTTAACCCATGAGTTCACTTTGAAGGATGAAGAAGAAGTAAAAAGAAAAAGAACTCTTGCCTTCAAGTCTACCAAGGACCTTGAGCAAGAAGAAGAAACCGAAGGAGATAAGGATGATGAAGTGGTTGCTCTCCTCTCTAAAAGAATTGTAAAAATTTTGAGAATGAAAAGAGAGCAAAAAAGAAGACTCAAAGAAAAATTAAGCAGCGACTTCAATGATAAGGAAGAAGAAGTCATGTGCTACAATTGTCAAGAATTAGGCCACATCAAGCCTAACTGTCCATTGCTCAAGAAAGAGAAAAAGAAGTACCAACAACGAGCAATGAATGCCATGTGGGATGACACGGATTCAAGTGAAGAAGAAGAAGAATCCAATGACAGTGACAGTGACACCTCAAACCTCGCTCTCCTGACACTCGAAAATGAGATAAACTATTTTTTCGAGTTATGAAAATGATAGTGATAATGATGAGGATATACCTTCTAATAATGAGCTCCAAGAAGCTCTAGAGGATTGTTTTAAAATGATTAAAGAACTAAAATAAAAAAACAAATCCTATAAAAATAAAATCACTTCTCTTAAATCAAAAACAAGATTTTTGAAAAAAGAAAATGAAAAATATGTTTCAAAAGTCTCAACAAATTTTTAAGAGGAAAATGTTTTTTAAAATCAAAGGTTGATGACTTAACTAAGATCATAACTAGATTTTCTCAAAGTGAGAAAAATCTAGATATGCTTC
>JAUTBS010381947.1:0-10346 GCA_032361285.1 Aequorea victoria | reverse complement strand
TATGCTGAAGGAGGCAAATACGACTTTGGTGGCTCTGATCCCGAAGGTGCCTAACCCTTCCACTATCCAGGAGTTTCGGCCTGTGTCTTGCTATAATACGATTTATAAATGCATTTCTAAGATCATTGCCAATAGGGTGAAAGGGGTGCTGCAGGATCTTATTGGCCCCGCTCAATCTGCATTTGTGAAGGGTCGTAGAATTTCAAATAACATCCTTCTTTCTCAAGAGTTGCTTCGTGATTACTATAAAGCTAGTCATGGTCCTCGATGTGCTTTAAAGGTTGATATCATGAAAGCTTATGACAATGTCAGATGAAATTTTATGATTGAAGTGCTGAGATGTATGGGGTTCTCGCCGTGTATGATTGATTGGATCAGTCAGTGTTTGACGACTCCGTCTTTCTCGATTAGTATTAATGAAGAGTTACATGGTTTCTTTAAAGGTAAGAAGGGGTTGCAACAAGGTGATCCCTTGTCTCCCTATCTGTTTGTGATGGCCATGAAAGTCTTATCCAGTATGTTCCATAAGGCGTCTCAGGAGAAGGCTTTTAAATTCCATTGGCGTTGTGGTCTGAATAGAATTGTGAATTTGTGCTTTGCAGACGATCTTATGATTTTCTTAAAGGCCGATGTTCGGTCGGTAGGGATTGTGCAGGAGGTGCTTATGGACTTTCAGAGGATTTCTAGTTTGGCCCCAAGTCCCCAGAACAGTTCTGTCTTTTTCTCTAGGGCCGATGAGGGGGTCAAAGGGGATATTTTGCATATTTTGGGGTTTAGTGAGGGTTCGCTTCCTGTCAGATACCTTGGGGTTCCTATTATTACTTCTAAGTTATCTTATAGGGAGTGCAAACCGCTCATCAAGAGAATCTCTAGACGAATCTCGACGTGGGCGAATAAAGTTCTCTCTTTTGCTGGTAGAGTCCAGTTGGTTTCCTCCATTATCTTCTCGATGCAAGTCTTTTGGTCTTCGATATTCATCCTTCCAAAAAAAGTCTCAAAGGAGATCGAAGGTCTTATGTGAGCTTTTTTATGGAGTGGGGTGGATATGAAGACGACGGGTGCTAAGGTCTCGTGAGCAGAGGTTTGTGTTCCGAAGAGAGGGGGGCTCGGCTTTAAATCTCTAACCATTTGGAATAAAGTAGCGGTTGCCAAGCACGTGTGGTTTCTGATTACCAATGGTAAGGAGTCTTTATGGTGTATGTGGGTTAAATCTAATTTGTTGTGAGGACATAGTTTTTGGGGGCTTAGGATGCTAAGCACACCCTCTTGGGCGTGGAGGAAGATTCTTCAGTTACGTGCCCTGGTTAGGACTTTTATCAGGTATCAGATTGGTGATGGCCAGGATACATTCCTTTGGTCTGACCCTTGGCACCCATGGGGCCCTATTGTGGAAGCAAAGGGGAATAGGATTGTGTATGACTCCGGTCTGGGTACTTTTGCTAAAGTTAGTGCTATGGTGCGTGGTAGAGAGTGGCTCTGACCTCCGACCCAGTCCATCAACCTGGTTGAGCTCAAGCGTTCCATGCCTAATGACCTTTGGTCGGATGACTCGAAGAAGGACTTTGTTATTTGGTTGGCAAATGGGGGCGGTGATTTCACTATCAATTCTTTCTGGAATCGCCTTCGAGCTTCCAGAGTTAAGGTCCTGTGGTTCTCGCTGGTCTGGGGTAGAAAGCATATCCCAAAATTTAGCTTCATTCTTTGGGTTGCGATACATAATAGGCTTTATACGGGGGACCGTCTTCGGTCCTTTGGGCTGGGCTCGTCCTTCTAGTGCGTGTTGTGCTCGAGTCATGAGGAGTCTCATGACCATCTCTTCTTCGAGTGCTCTTTCTCTCGGGCGGTGTGGGGCAAGTTGTTATTAAAGTGTGGGCTATCCTTTAGTGCGTCCTCATGGAATGAGTGGGTGACGTTATTTGCTAGGATAAGTGGTGGGAAATCACTAAGATGCTACGTCTTGAGGTTGGTGTATTCGGCCTCTATTTATGGCTTATGGAGGGAGCGTAACTCGATGAAGTTTCAAAGCTCTTGGAAGGGGTGTCTTGGGTGTCGAGAGAGATTTTGGGCATTATCCGGGACAAATTGTCTCCCTTAGAGGGCTTTCCCTTGTTGCAGGGGAATCGTGAGATTATGCGTGTTTGGAATTTATTCTGACCATCCCTCTGTATTTCATTTTGGGATCTATCTCTGTTAATGGTGTAGTTGTGCTAGCTGTGTGCAGGTCTTGTTCCATTTCAGTTTTTGCTGGTCTGTTGGCTTTGTCTCTGTCTATTTTTGGGGCGGATGATGATGGCCTTTTAGATCCGTTGCTGCTGATGCTGCTTCTATGGAGTGTTCTATTTGCTGCTGCCTTGGGGTTCTGAGTGCTGTGATGTGGTCAGATGCCTTTGCTGCTGCTCTGCTGTTTTTGTTGGGTTGCTGCTGGATGAGGTTCTGCTAGGCTACTATTGCTGGTTGCTGCGGCTGGCTGTGCTTCTGCATGTTGCTGTATATGGATTTTGCATGCTGGCTGGTTTTGGTTCTGCATGGGCTACTGGTTTGGCATGCTGTTTCGGGCTATAATTTATGGGTCTATGTGGCAGCTATTTTGGGCTGTAATTCTACATGCTGCTGATTTTGCATGCTGTTTTGGGTGATTGGGCTATATTTTCTAGGTTTGCTTATGCATGTTGGTGTTGCTTCTACGGTTGGCTGTATTTTAGTTCTACATGGGCTGCTGGTTCTGCATGTTGGTTTGGGCTGTAAGTTCTATATGGCAGCTGGTTTGGGCTGTAATTCTGCATGTTGCTGGTTTTGCATGCTGTTTTGGGTTTTGGGCTGTATTTCTGGATTCTGTTGAGTTGCTTCTTCTTAGAAGGGTCTTAACTAGTTCGGTGTAGCTGATGGTTAAGGTTGTTTTGCTATTTTGTGGGTTTATGCTACTTTTTGGGTGTAGCTATTTTGATCCTTGTTAAGGCTAGTTTTGGTGGATCTCTGCTGCTGCTGTTGTTTTGTTTTTGCTGAATTTTGTTTTTGCTGCTGTGGTTTTGCCTCTCTGCTGTGCCTTGCTATTTCTTCCTTCTGGTGTTGTGTTAGTTGCTGGGCTGATCTGCTGCTATTAGTCTATATGGAAGCAGTCATTTTTGCTTCTTATCTTATGGCTGGTTTCTGGGTTATAGCTGGTTGCTGGTCTCTTTCTCTATGGTTTGCTTCTTGTTTTCTTGTGGTTCTTTGGCTGCAAGTTGGTGGCTGCTGCGGGTTGGTGGTTGTTGGGTCGCTGCTGCGGTTTTGCTTGCTGGTGGGGCTTTGTTTTGTTGTTTAGCTTGTGGTTTTCCTTATTTTTTGATCTTCCTAGGGTATGCCCCTTGTATAGTTGTAATGGTGTTTTTTTATATATTTTTTTAATTATCCAAAAAACATATAAAATGAAAAACAACTCCTATCACACAACGCAACCCATAGTGAAGCATGCAAAAACCAACCACAAACTGCAGGTCATCCACAACAAGCTCAATACCTCAAGAAAGCACCCACTCCCTCATCATCGTGACTATCATAGCCATTCGATATGAGCGGAGGAAAATATAAGGCAACAACCAGCCCGAGAGACAGCCCACAGTCCAGCTCGGCCACCCGAAGGGGACACAGAGGGAAGCAAAGGCGATAGGACAAAACCATGTTCGCTCGGGATTCCCGAATGAAAGCACAACTCAGCAGAAAACCTACCCAATAGCCAAGGATGGATGGAATCCCTAGCTGAGCCCCAAAGCGAGGGAGTGAAAGCACGGGATCAGCCCCAAAGAGATGACTCCAGATCATCAAGGGTTTAGACCACCACCAAGCCGAAGCCTACCATACCCTCTCTGCCATCGGATCCAAACACCCCCACACCAACGACAAACAAACCACCAAGCAAAGCCATCAGTAGGGAAGCCACATGTAACCATCAACCAAGGATCCCAGAGGGACAAGGGTCCTTAATAGCTCTTGGAGGGAGGTGGTAGGAACCCCATGTCGTACCCTGAAAAGCCGCATAAGTGAATCGGAAATAGAAGGAAGTTAGGCCAGCACGTGAAACAAGATGCACCTCAAGCAACCTCCACCATCAGTCTAAATCAAAGTACCCAAACAGGTGCCAAGAAAACCTAGCCGAACCAAAGCAATAGAGGAAATCCAAATCCGCCCTTTAGCCAGTCGAACAAACACCAATGGGTGGCAAAAGAGCAAATACAAAAGGATAAACCCAAAAAATCCATACGGGACTCCACAACACCTGCCCAAAGAAGAGCGAGAGGACCAAAAGTCCCAAAAAAAAACCTGGAGGGCTGAAACCAAACAAGCCCTTGGGGGCCTCATATTCTGCAACATAGCAGAACCACTACCCCACAAAGGCATATCAAGACTGCACCTGTAGACACCATCCATCAGCTAATACTCTAGAACCTGTCAACATCATCAACATCAATCAAGGAGCATCAGCTCCTCACGCGGAGCCAAACAGCCCTTGCGGGACCCAACATAGATAGCCATCACTGCTAAACACATCACCCAGCTCTCAACAGTTGGTCCACCTAAAAAAGTGCAGCAGTGCAGACTATACAAGGTCTGCACACAGCAAGCCAAGGAGCCACGCGCAGGTGGGCCTACCCCGACCCACACAAGAACTCCTCAATGCATGAAGCTGCTCCCTCAATTCGTGGAACTACAACAGCACTCTACAACACCATTTCATCATCGGCAAACACATCAGAACCAGAAGGCCCACTATCGAACCAGCGTGTAATCACGCATCGTCTTTCTCATGCTACCGAGCAGTATTGAGGACCAAGCATAAAGCAGATATGTGATAAACGACCACCGGCCGAGTTCTAATGCCACAACAGCTTAGCACAAACCCAGACGCCATCAACCATGGCCAGAGCCCACTGTTCCCACCACCGAGCAACACTGGACCGACCAACGCTGAGGGCCGAGCAACTGAACCGAGCAACCTGAGGGACGAGCAACACATGGCAGGTGATACCATGTGTCGTCTTCAACCTCCAGATGGCCACCAACAGACCCTGACAAAAAAAGCGGGTAAAACAAGAACACTCGGATGGAGAACAAAAGCTCCACTAAAATCCAAGGCAAAAGCATAACAACCTCAAAATAAACAAAATACCTGCGAACACGGCAAAAAACTCCAGACGCAAGGTACCTAACAACAAACTAAACATCTGAACTCAACCAAACCCATCGGCATCTGCCAAAGCAAACCACCATGTTTGTTGGACAAAACCATAGTTAATTTGAGCAGGACCTACCAAACGCTCACCGCTCGAGCGATAACCTCCGGAAAGGCCAACCAGAGAAGGAGCCAGCGAAGGTTACAAAATTGGTTCTGATGTAAAAAACACTGAAAACCACTTGGAAGGAGATCCTCAGTTGCTTCATGCAAATGAAGAATGCCTTTCCTAATGCCAAAAAACATCTTTGCAAATTGCCCAACGAGAAAAAACGTAGACAACAGAAGCACCATGGGAGCCCTCGGAGAGAGCTTTCACTAGTGCTTAGACAAGAACCAGAAATGGAATCACCATACGATTCCCAGGGGAGAGCTATCTCAAGAGAGAAGCCCTTCCTGAGTAGAGCAAAACCAAAATCGCCTCAAAATCGCCTAGAGAGAGAAGCCTCATTTTTTGAAAGGAAAGTCCTTTGTTCATAGGATTCGAATGTCATTCTTCAAGGCTTAACGCCTTTGTTCTAGGTTTAGTGTTTAATGATTGTGTTTTGAAAAGTGAAATGTCATAGGGACCGAAAACAATAGAAGACAGTTTAAGGTCGTGATAGACTGGTCAATTTTAAGGTCTTGACCAGACCGGTCTATCCTTTTAAGGTCATGAGTGGACTAATTTGGTCAATTTAAGATATTGACCAGACCGATTTATCCTCTTAAGGTCATGAGTGGACCGATTTGGTCAATTTAACATCCCAACCAGACTGATTTATTCTTTTAAGGTCTTGAGTCGACCGATTTGGTCATTTTAACATTCCGACTAGACTAATTTATTCTTTTAAGGTCATGAGTGAACCGATTTGGTCAATTTAACATCCCGATCAGACTGATTTATCCTTTTAAGGTCATGAGTGGACCGATTTGGTCAATTTAATGTCCCGACCGGACTGACTTATCATTTTAACGTCCTGACCAGACTAATTTACTCAGTTTAAGTGTGGGCGCAGCTCAGTGGGAGAGCTGCAATGCCCCACTTATTCATCCCAGGTTCGAACCTGGTGCCCCCACCCCATTAACTAGAAAAAAAAAATTTACTCAGTTTTAAGCAATGAGATGGACCCAATTACTTAGTTTTAGGTCGTCAGACGGACCCAAATACTCAATTTTAGGTTGTGAGACGAAGCATTTTTAGAGGTCCCAGTCATAGGGATAAGTGTTAATGCACATTTTAAAAGCCGAGAATGCAGCCATTGAAGTTTGGCGATGACTTAAACATTTCTTTTATCGCAGACAGGCTCCAAATTTTAGAATTTGGTATTTTGAAACTCATAAATCAAAAAATGGGAGGCGGACACGTGGCTCACACTAGATGATGCTTGGCCTACCTGGCGTCCAGTAAGAGGGAAGTGGCGCACGACACCGGTCGTTTGCCTGACATGGCGCCCACGAGGAGGAAAGTGACGCGCGGTATAGATTATTGGCCTGACCTGGCGTGTCACTAAGAGGGAAGGGGCGCGCACTGTGTCGATGTGGCGTGCCATTAGGAGAGAAGTGGTGCATGCTAGTTTGATGTGGCACACACATAGGAGGGAATTGGCGCATGCCATGTTGCAGAGGCAACCAAAAGGTTGCTTTGGTTTGGTTAAGGTCGCGGCATTTCAAATGAATGCCGCACTATTTCTTCTTAACGCTCTCATCTCTCTGTTGCTCTTCCGACTCTCTCGTCTTTCTCAAAAGCCTCTCTCGACTTCCAAAATGGGCTTCAATGGTGACCCGATGAATAGTGGTGTGAGCCATAAGGCGGACCTAGCTTTGGTCGACGTCACTCATCTCACTGGCACAGGTGCGCCTACGGATGCGGCTACTACGATCCCGACAGTGGCCGCCTCGACCGACGACATCATGGACCCCGCACAGCCGTCCGGGACCCCGACAAACTTGGACTCACTTTCCAAGGACCTGGGCTCTTTAATAGGTCTCAGTGACACTCATTCCAGCCCCTCACACCACCTGGAGGAGTCTGGGACTCAGTCCTATGATGTGGATGACCTTCTCGTTGCTGCTAACACTCTCTGAGCCATTGAGGAGGTAAAGCCGTCAGAGCGCCACACTACCGAGAAGCCGATGCTTGACAGTCCTCATATCTCAAACCCCTTCCGCGGGATTTTGGCCGCTGACATGCCGGGGGGTTTCGACCCGACCCGGTACGATCCTCTGGCTTGTACAATAGAGTCTCATGGGGCCAACTGCTCCTTTTATGATGACATCACCCTGGATCCGGTGCTGCTGCTTCATTCTTTGGATATACACTTCTCGGTGACAAACCTCCGGGTATGTCTTCTTTCTTTTCTATTTAATTTAAACCAAAAGCATGCCAAAAAACTTAAAAAGATTTTAGACTTAGATGTATGCACAGGGTAGGACCGAAGCGCTTGGATGGATAATATTTTGAAACATAATACCAAACAACTTAAACCTTAAAAATAAAATAGATCAGAACTTAGAAACCTTGCATGTCTAGGATTGAACAATGCACGTGATTTATTTTATTATATTCTTTTTTGTATATATATTTTTTATTTTTCCTGCGTTGGGTTGCGTGCCAATACTTTTCGAGGTGGAAGTCTTCTTATTGTCCCTAGACAAACGTTTTCACATTTTTCTAGGGAAATTTTTTATTTTAATCCAAACTTAGATTGCATTTTAACACTTTCGGAGATGGAAAAATTATCTTTTTGTCCTTAGATAAATATTTTCACATTTTTTTAGGAGAATTTCTTATTTGATTTTTTATTAATTCGAACTTGGGTCATGTATCAATGCTTCCCGACTTGGGTAGGCTTCCCTTCGTTCTGCCTAACTTAGGTTACGTTTCGCACTTCCGCCTGGGATGGGTAGGTTTTCCTTCGTTCCGGCCATCCTAGGTTGCATTACACGCTTCCCGAGTTGGGTAGACTCCCGTTTGTCCTGACCAACTTAGGTTGTGTTGTCACACCCGGACTCAAGAACAGTGACAGGCCATGAATTATGGGCCTTAGCCCAATAAACCAAGAATGCCTTATCCATTTTATTAGCTAACAATATGCTAAAAGATATCAAAATGGCAGGGTACTAATTCTTGTAATTATTATTTCTTTTCATTTATACACACTTAATTACCCAAAAAAAAGATATCAAAATGTATGGGACTTAATCAATTAAAATCCATAATAATCAATGTGGGACAAATAGCCCATAATATCTCAACAATATGTTGTCTCAACAACTCATAATCATTTAATATTTATTCAATGCGGAAGCGAAATGCATGTCCTAAGAGGTCTTATTCCTGGATCCCACGAAGCTACATAATCCACCATCTAGCTTCTTCACTGGTTACCTGGAATATTTAATGACAACGTTAGTTAAGACTGGTGAATGAAAGCATGCATAATAATATACAGTTCTAAAAATAAAGACTCAAATATCTTATACTTCAAACATAATCACGGTATGAGATATATAATATAAACAAAAGGGCGATCACACAACCCATCATTTCTTTCATGAATATATATATATATATATCTTTTTTTACATGGTCTAGTTATCAATACGAGTAACCAATATCTCAAACTGGACATCAGAGGTGTCCACAACAATGTCAGAACATAAATATGTCAATATCATAATCGTATGACGATATGATCATCAAAAAGTGGGAGTATCAATCAATTGTCACAGGAACAACCTGAGTATAATAATAGTAACCAATGCCACATCATAAACTTGGGACATCCTCGGCCCGTTGGATCCAACATTGAACATAATGTCATCACAGGTTGGCGTCTGGGTTTGTTCCCTAGATAATCCGGTTAAGGTCACCGGACGCACCTGGGCTGTCCCTTAAACTGTTGAGTCAAGTAGAGTCACCACAAGATTCTGATCGGGTCTGTTCCCTAACTAGCTAGAGTCACCTCCGTAGAGGGCTTTCTCCTGGACTTTTTCATGTCCCAAGAACATCTCATAATCGCACCATAAATATAGGAATCAAACTTGTAAAACATTTGTACAATGATTTTACAAAAAAATATCACACAGTATCATTATAAGAATTTAGAACATATGCATTTCTTTTTTAAAAGTAATTTAGGGATATAAGAATTTGTTAAAAGTACATAGCATGACAATCTACTCACCTGATATGCTATGCAAATACAATGCAACATCAAAAGCAATGTAAGAGTCCACGTCACCCTGATTATGCAATGTATAGATTATAATCAATAATTAATGCTAATTAAACAATTTTAAACTACCAAACGAAACCTCCTCCCATTTATAAGTTTTCAAGTTTGTTTCAGTTGTTAAATTAATCATTAATTAATTTAATTTTATCATTAAACTGATACCCAAATAGAGCCTTAGCTTTAGAATTAACAGAAAATGATTTTTAAGATTTTTTAGTATTTCAGCCAACCCAAAGGGTCAGTGAGTCGACACAACAGAGAGCAAGCTCGGCAGAAAAATGCCATAAGTGACTGTGAGTTGACACAGCCAAGGCCATGAGTCGACCCAAATGAGAAGACCCTCGTTATCTCACTAAAAGGTGACCATGAGTCGACATAGCGAAGGCCATGTGTCAACTTAAAGGTAGCAAACAACGATATAAGGCACAACAGACGACTGTGAGTCAACCCAAGTTTGACAGGTGATGCACGAGTTGATTCAAGGAGGTCTAGCAGTGGTCATGAGTCGACTCAAAGGACCCATAAGTCGACACAAGCCAAGGCCTGAGAAACAACTGAGGCCTTACCATCGTGAGTCGACCCAACATCCACGTGAGTCGACCCACTTGCTACGAAACTTAGTTCTAAGGAACGTGAGTCAACCCAAAGTTTCGGACCAGTGATTCCATGGTGTGGAATCACGGGATTTTTGAGTTTCTTCTTTCTTTTCTTCTTTATTATTCTTATTTATACTTATTTTATCATATTTCCAACTTGATAGATGTATATAATTGTATATATATACAATATATTCATACATGGATTTTTTTGTTATAATATATATATACCATTCATATAATAGCTAATTTATATATGCAAGGCAAAAACATTTAGCACAAACAAGGTCTCCCCTTTTCATAAAACTCCTCCTATGATAATTC
>JAUTBS010381837.1:0-10347 GCA_032361285.1 Aequorea victoria | reverse complement strand
AAAGTTCTTATTTAATTAATCTAATTTAGTTAGGCTAAATTAATTAAAGTGAAATTAAGTTTTAATTTAATTAGAGAATTGTCTTATTAAATTAGATTAAATTTTTATTTTATTTTATTTATTTATTTATTTATTTATTTATTTATTTATTTATTTATTTATTACTCCACTATATAAATTATGAATAAAATATATTTTTAAAATTTTTAAATTTTCACGAATTTTACAAGTTGAGTCGACCTAAAGGCCTTGAGCTCACACAGATTGCCCATTTGGTCGACCCACTGCACGGCATCCATCCTGAGTCGACCAAAATCAATTGTGAGTCAACCCAACTCAAACCAGTAGCCTCAAAAGTCTCATGAGTCGACACAACTCTCCAGTGAGTCGACACAACTCAAGACAGTACCCTCCAGGAACATCTTGAGTCGACCCAGAAAAATGCTGAAACTGTTTTTAATGGAGAAAAATGATTTATCTCAAAGCATTAAATGTCAGAACGTGATCTTCAACGACTATATTCAATCAGAATTATTTGTGGGGATTTGTTTCATTAGCAATCCCAAGAAGATGTCTCAAATCTTTGACAAAGAGAATACAAGATCACGAAAATTAATTGCAAGATACTCTTTATAGTAAAAAGAAAATCAGATCTACGTCGTATTAAATTCAGAGTTTGAATTCTGAGACCAAAAGAAAATGAAGACAAAGACAGACATTTATTGTAAGCACTCCCCAGTATCAGAATCATTAAATGCAAAGATTGAAGAAAGAGCCTATAAAAAGGTAGTATCTCTCAAGAATCAAGTAGACCAGACCAAAGAGATCAATATATCATCATACAGAAATATCTAGAGAGAGAAACCCATCATATATAAGATTAGAATATCTTTCCATTAATCATTCTTTCTAAGAGAGATATCAGAAATAGAAGGGAGAAATCTTGTATCACTCATTCAAGATCAGATACAGATCTTCTCATTATTGATTCAGAAGAAACTCAGCAAATCACTATTCATCATCTTGGTCGTGGGTTCTTCATCACAGTGCTACAGTGTACAAATATCAATTCTTTAGAATGAGTATTCAATTTGTAACCAATCATTGTATAAGTAAGGGTGAGTCACCCTGTACTTCACTTTGTGTGTTGTTTAGCACACAAAAAGAAAGATTTCAAGTGCTAGAAGTTTGAGGACTTTGGATAGTAGCCTGGAATTCTTTAAAAAAGGCTTGGAACATTAGATCACAAGTGCTAGAAGTCCAGGGGCTTTGGAACGCAGCTTGGTGAGTTTTCTGCAGGAAGCTGAAGCAGATATCACAAGTGCTAGAAGTCTGAGAGCTTTCGAATGCAGCTTGATGATAGCCTGTAAAAGGTTTGAAGCATACCCGTAAGTGCTATCATAGTGGAAAAATCTCAAGGGAAACTTGAGGAGTGGAGGTAGGCTGGAATAGCCGAACCAATATAAAAATTACAGTGTCATCCTTCTATCCCTATCTCTTTACTGCTTTCATATTCATCTATGAATATATACAATCTATATATATTTACTGATATTATTTTTAAAAGAATTTTAAAAATTACAAAAATAATTTAAAACCCTATTCACCACCCCTCTAGGGTCATTCTTGAATAACACTCTCCTCCATATCGATATCATCCAACACTCCAAAACTCCTCATAAGGGTTTTTCTATCAGGATTTAAGAAATAAAACTCTAGATTTCTCCCATTAAAACATCCAACAGTGGATAAAAATAGAGATCCATAAATGCATGTGTCTAGAGCTAGGAAAGCCTAAGGAAAAGGGTTCTATACTTCGATTAAGGGAGGTATTTCATGGTGTTAAACATATGAGAGCTAAGAATACGATTCTTACCTCAATAATCTCAAGGAAGACGTTAATAGCGGTCTACGCCTCTTCTCTTCTTTCCTTCGTCCCTTCTATTAATGGTGAGAACACCTCACCACTCCAGCTCCAGAACTTCTAATGTTCCATGAAAGCACTTCACTCACCCTTTCTCAAGATCTTGACAACAATAATGAAAAAAAACTCTCAGATTTAGGAAAGATGTGGGTTTCGGGTCTCTAGAGAGAGAGAGACCATATTTCTTGGGTTTTCAAAGTCTGTCTTTAAAGGATGAAACACTAAAATGATGGGATAAGCACTTGGGCTGTCAACCAGAAACCCCTGACATGCTGATTGTTTCCCCTTTTAAGCCATAAAATTATTTTAATGTATTATATTATCCCACTCTCCACATTTTGGGGATTTAATAATTAATTCTCCCAATACTCAAATTAATTAATTGGGCCAAGATTAATTATTAATTATCATTTTAAGCTTGATTAACATTAACTATTCTTAGAATTTTATTTAGAAATTATGAGATGTTACATTCTTCCTCCTTAAAAAAATTTTATCCCAAAATTTAAGCATACCTGATCAAAGAGATGATACTTTTTCCGCATCTCTTCCTCTCTTTCCCAAGTGGCTTCCTCCACAGAATGGCTGTGCCACAAAACCTTTACCAACAGAATGACCTTATTCCTCAATACTTGCTCCTTTCGGTCCAGCACTTGCAGAGGCTTTTCCTTATAAGAGAGATCCAACCTAAGATCAATAGGTTACACTGATAAGATATGTGAAGGGTCGGGCATATATTTCCTCAACACGGATACATGGAACACATCATGTAGCTTTGATAGATCTGTGGGCAGCGCTAACTGGTAAGTCGTACACCCAAACTCCTTCATGATCTCAAAAGGTCCAATGTAACAGGGACTCAACTTTTTCTTTCTTACCGAACCGCATGACACCCTTCCATGGGGATACCTTCAGGAACACATGGTCCCCTATCTCAAACTCCAAGTCTCGTCGTCGATTGTTTGCATAACTTTTTTGTCTATCTTGAGCTTGTTTCAAACTTTCCCGAATCAACTTGACCATATCTGCGGTGATCTGAACTATCTTGGGTCCCAATAATTTCTTTTCTCCCACTTCATCCCAACAGGTCGTGCTTCGACATTTCCTTCCATACAAAGCTTCGAATGGTGCCATTCCTATGGATGATTGAAAACTATTGTTATAAGCAAATTCCACTAAGGCCAAATGATCCTCCCAGCTACCTGGAACATCAGACACACATGGCCGGAGCATGTCCTCCAAGGTTTGTATAGTCCTTTCTGACTGTCATCGGTCTGGGGGTGAAAAGCCGTATTGAATTTCAAAATAGTTCCCATGGCTTCCTGTAAGCTCCTCCAAAATTTTAACGTGAATCTAGGATCTTTGTCCGACACCACCGACATTGGTACACCATGCAAATGAACAATCTCATCTATGTACAAACGTGCATACCTATCCATCGAGAAAGTCATCTTGATATGTAAGAAATGTGCCGATTTCATCAATCTATCAACTATCACCCATATAGCCTTATTTTCTTTGGGGGATCATGGTAATCCTGTCATAAAGTGGAGGGTAATATGTTCCCACTTTCATTTTGGTATTGGAAAAGGTTGCAACAACCCTGCCGGTCTCTGGTGTTCAATCTTCACTTGTTGACACACTAAACATTTGGAAACAAACACTGCCTCTTCATCCTATGCCACCAATAGTTTTTACATATATCTCGATACATCTTTGTATTCCGCAGATGCATCGTATACATAGAGACATGAGCTCCCTTAAGAATCTCCTTTCTTAGATCGGCATCATTAGGGACACACAAACGTTTCCCGTGCATCAGCACCCCATCTTCAGAAACCATAAAGTCCTTGTTCACTTTTTTAATGACTTCATCCTGCAACTTCAACAACTTAGGATCCACCTTCTGAGTTTCTGGAATCCTATCTATCAATAAAGGTCGGACGTAAGCTGAGGATCCACCTTCCGAGTTGTAATCCTTTTAAGTGTGCCACTCTCCCTGACGATTTCCTACTAAGGGCATCCGCAACAACGTTAGCCTTCCCTGGGTGGTAGTTAATGGCACAGTCATAGTCTTTGAGCAACTCCATCCACCTCCATTGTCGTAGGTTAAACTCCTTTTGATTAAATAAGTACTTCAAGCTTTGGTAATCTGTGTAAATTTTCGTAGTTTCCACGTACAAATAATACTGTCATAACTTCAAAGTAAACACAATTGTCGCCAATTCTAAGTCATGAATCGGGTAGTTCCACTCGTGAGTTTTCAACTGCCGTGGTGTATAGGAAATCACCTTTTCTTCTTGCATAAGCACACAACCTAACCCTTGATGCGACGTATTGGTATAAATCACAAAGCCTCCTTTCTCCAAAGGGATTGTCAAGACTGGTGCGGTTGTCAACCTCTTTTTCAACTCTTGAAAACTTTCATCACATTAGTCAGACCACGCAAACTTCACATCCTTCTGAGTCAAGTGAGTCAAAGGTTTTCCTATCAAAGAAAAATCCTTCACAAATCTCCAATAGTACCTGGCCAAACCCAAGAAGCTACATATCTCTGTCACGTTAGTTGGACTTTCCCATTCCACTACCGCCTCAATCTTCTTTGGATCCACCTGAATTCCATCACTTGAAATGATGTGTCCTAAAACCACCTCACTGTCTAGTCAAAATTCACATTTACTGAATTTGGCATACAGTTTGTGTTTTCTCAAGACTTGTAGCGCTATCTTGAAATGTTCCTCATGCTCCTCCGCGCTCCGAGAATATATCAGGATGTCATCTATGAAAAAAATCACAAACTGATCCAAGAATTCTCTGAACACTCGATTCATCAGGTCCATGAATACAGCTGGAACGTTTGTCAATCCAAAAGGCATCACCTCGAACTCATAATGCCCATATAGGATCCGAAAAGCAGTCTTGAGCACATCAGACTCCCGCACCTTCAACTGGTGATAACCCGATCTCAAATCAATCTTTAAGAACACATTAGCTCCTCACAACTGATCAAACAAATCATCTATCCTGGGCAAGGGATATGTGTTCTTAACCGTGACTCTATTCAACTGTCGATAGTCAATGCACATTCTCAATATTCCGTCATTCTTCTTCACAAACAACACGGGTGCTCCCCCAATTAGTGCAATTGATATAGGTGCCGTGCCCGGATATAACTCAATGGTGAAGTCAATCTGTCAATCTACAGGCAGACTTGGTAAGTCATCCGGAAACACATCAAGAAAGTTGCAGATAACTGGAATCCTTGAAAATTCCTGTTCTTCGGATTCAGTGTTCACCACTCGTGCCAAAAATTCTTGGCAACCCTTTCGCAACATCTTGGTTGACTTAAGAGTTGACACAAGGCATACAAGTGTCTTGACCTTATCGCCTTGGAAAACAAACTTCTATTCATCAGGGATTTGATATATAACTCTCTTTCCGAAACAATCCAATGACGCATGATAGATGGATAGGCAATCCATTCCGAGTATAAAATCAAACTCTAGCATACTCAATGGCATCGCATCCACTTCCATTTTTTATCTTTCCACATTTAATGGACACTTTCTATAGATGGTCTCAATAATCATTCCCTCACCAAGAGGTGTCACTATGGTGACTGTGAAATCGAGACGTTCTGGTATAACGCCTTCTACTCATGACATGTAGGTAAGTGCTACAAATGAATGCATTGATCCTGGATCAATAAGGACATAAGCATTCCTATTGAAAGCAATAATAATACCTATCACCACATCTAGTGTCGCCCGCGCATCATGTCTTGTAATAGCAAACACCCGTCCAGGGATAACTGATCCTTCCGCAACACCTTTCCCTTTGTTCTGCATCGATGCGGCCGGTCCATTTCCTACAGTCTTCCTGCTGCCTATGAAAGATGTAGTCAGCCCTCTCTGCTGCTCGCACTGAGATGATATGTGCCCCGGTTGATTACAGTGATAAAAAATAATTTTCCTTCTCTTGCTTGGGCAATTCTTGATGAAGTGATCATTAGCTCCACATTGGTGACATGTAGGGAGATTTCCCCTCTCACTCTTGCCGAAACTCCCACTATTCGCTTGGGTCCCCTTGAATTTGGTGTTCTTTGTATTCGACTAATAGCTTTGACTTCGGAAAGCCGGTGGTCTGCTTGCGGTATTCTTGGAACCACTCTTCCTCATCTTTTCTGATGATGCACCCCCAAACTTTCGTTTCTTGAATTCTTCCCTTCTTCCTGTTACCTCATTTAAGTCTTTCTCAATCATTCTTGCTTTGTTCACTAGGCTAACATAACTACCAATTTCCGAGACTGTCAGTCTAGTCGTTATCATAAACTCCAGCCCTCTTTGAAACCTTCTGCACTGGGTCTCCTCATCTTGAACTAGGAGAGATGCATAATGCGATAGTTCTATGAACTTCATCTCGTAATCAGCCCCACTCAAATTCTTCTGGGTTAGCTCAATAAACTCTTGTTCTTTCTTATACTTATAGGACACTAGTTTGTACTGTTCATCAAAAGCCTTTGAGAAACGAGCCCATGTGATCTCTTGTGGCGTAGGAGGCTCCGTTCCCTGGCTAGGCAATTTCAATAATCTCTCTATGGCTTCCCACCAATCATTTGCTTCTCCCCGAAGTATGAAAGTACTGAGGTTGACTCGTTCATTCTCAACTACTCCAAGATGATCAAGAATGCGCACATCATCCTTTAAGGCTTCAGCTGGGTTAGATGTCCCACTGAATTCCTTTGCTCTTAGGTCTCTGAATTTCTTTACTCGCGATTTATCATTTCTCCCCATTTTCATACACACTAATCGGGTATTAGTTTCAGTCAGACGGGCTATAGATTTTAGAATTCTAACCGTCTGCTCAGTTTTATCGGGCTGTCTCGCTTGCCGGAATTCTCCCGTTTTATTCCCCACTTGTTGTTCAAGGGCAAAAGATACTTCATCTGAGTTCTCCATTCTCTACATGATAACAAGAATAGTTACAGCTCCAGGATTCATATATAATCACAATAAAATCTTGCTCTTTCACAATCATTCACGAGTATGTAAATCTTCTCTAATTCAAACCATATAAGCTTAAATCTAACTACCCACTTACGACTCATAGGGTAATTTTTCCCAATCTGATAACTTACTATGACTTCCAATAAGAATCTACACCTGCAGAATGCATTTCTAATCAGACTTTAATACTAGTCACACAGACGTCCGATGACAAGGGTGCGACACCCCTAAGCCCTACTATCCACAACCTATGTCCACATAGTGCCGAACTCAACAATGTCTACAGAATCTATCACCTTAAGCTTTGATACCAAAACTGTTACGCCCCTCTCCCATTAGGATAATTAATCCTGCTCAGAGTGGGTGGTACCACTTACCTAACCCACAATTATCATAACACAATAAGGGATGCACTCCGCATTGCCCCAAAAGCATCATTTTTCACGATAACCAATAAATCATTCTCATACATCATACAAATATTCCACTAAGGGATACTCTATCCCGATACACAAAAGGTAAGCTAACTACGGGATGCTCAATCCCAACATGAAAATAAACAACATAATACTATCTGTTTACTTGATACAATCCAACCAAAATTATTACATAAAAGTCTTCCTCTTTTCGACACAAGTGGATCAAAGTCTATCCCAAACTGTAATCTGCAACCACAAGGTTACAGGAGAGTGGACTTAGTATTAAAATGAAATAAGATATAAAATATCTCCATCATAAAGCATTTATGTAAAAGAAACATCACACACACTATCAAAAGATAGATTTCATGATCCTCATGCATCATACTTTGAAACACATTTATCAAAGCATCATAAACTCACCATCCACGTGTTATATTTTCTTAAACATACATATATAACACAACACCCAATACATGCTTACAATGCCCAAGTAGTCGTTTAACCTCACGATTGGGAGTTTCGACGGTACCGTTACCTCAACCACAACGCATTTTCATTTGAGTGGCGAGTGGGAGGGCCACTCATTAACACTAGTGGTAAGTAGTGCCATACGTCCACCACTGGACCAATGCCCAACTTAGGAGCTATGCCTTTAAGGCTATCCAACACCCATACAAGGGGAAAATCCTTTATTAGCTACGAAACACCCACACAAGGGGCAAAGTCTTTATTTACTAACAAGCACCCACACAAGGGGTCCTCCCGGATGGTTATCCGCTATAACTTGGCATATACAAGCATCACATGCAACACAAGATACATTTTGATCTCATCATACTCATTATAAAACAAGATCACATTTGATTAAAATAGTTATCAACTTTAGTGAACATCTAAAATATTCTTTAAGAAACACCCATGAGATCATCACCAAAACATATTATCAAAACATTTAAGATAACCATATTTTTTTTATATTTTATTTTAAATAGGCTAGCCACTCTCACCTTTTACTTGAGTACTTCACGAATGACCTCCTTGATTATGAGGCAACACTTCTTCGTCCGCGGTTAAACCTTCAGGACCTAGATTACATAAAGAACCATGTATAAGAATCGACACTATGCTTTTATATGATTCCTAACATCTTACGTCTTGACCCTATGATAACATAAGATCCTTAGTTCCCATTGGAACATGATCTACCCTCACTCCTCGAGGTTTTCCCAAACTATAATGTTTGGTGAATTTCAATTATGGGATTTAAACCTTTTTAATAATTCTTGATACAACTTCAGAGGATAGATGTGATAATTAGACATATTTTTTATGAAGAAACCTAAGGCCAAAGGTGGCCAAAAAGGCTCCAAAATATCACCAAAAGAAAGCTATTTTTGTGTTTTGGGTCAACTCAGAACTAAGTTGGGTCGACTCACTTGCCTATGAGTCGACTCACTCCTCATTCGGATCGACTCAGGGTGTCCACAGAGAGGTTTGGGTTGAGGCATGGATTGATGCACATCGACTCATGCTCGCGCTGACTGGGGTTGGGTCGACTCACATGGGGCTTGGGTCGACTCACACACGTTGGGATGAAGCTTAGGTCGAGGCATGGGATGAGAGGGATCGACTCACACACAGGGCTGCGGTTGGGTCAACTCACATCACGCTTGGGTCAACTCACGACCTCGCCTGCTAAAACTACCGAGAGCAAAACCATTTGAGTTGACACCCATGAAACTTGGGTCGACTCAGGCTCTCGCCTGTTAAAACTACCGAGAGTTTTACCGATTGAGTCGACACTCACCAAGCTTGGGTCGACTCATTTATTCGCCTGATAAAACTACCGAGAGCTCCACATTTTGAGTCGACTCACAAAGGGTCTGGGTCGACTCAACTGGCCCAATAATGCTAATAGTCTATTTTCTATATTTTCTCCGAACTAAGGGACTGTTTGGGTGAAAAATGTGATTTTTCCACTTCACCCAAAGCTCAACAACACCTATAAATTTTTCTCTTCTATTTCCATATCATCTAACACTCCAAAACTCCTCATAAGGGTCTTTCTATCAAGATTTAAGAAATAAAACTCTAGATTTCTCCCATTAAAACATCTAACAGTGGATAAAAATGGAGATCCATAAATGCATGTGTCTAGAGTTAGAAAAGACTAAGGAAAATGGTTCTCTACTTCGATTAAGGGAGGTATTTCGTGGTGTGAAACGTATGACAGCTAAGAACACGATTCTTACCTCAAGAATCTCAGTGAGGACGTTAATGGCGGTCTACGCCTCTTCTCTTCTTTCCTTCATCCCTTCTGTTAATGGTGTGAGAACACCTCACCACTCCAGCTCCAGAACTTCCAATGTTCCACGAAAGCATTTCACTCACCCTCTATCAAGATCTTGAACACAACAATGGAAAGAAACTCTCAAATTTGGGAAAGAGGTTGGTTTCGGGTCTCTAGAGAGAGAGACCAGATTTCTTGAGTTCCCAAAGTCTGTCTTGAAATGATGAAACACTGAAATGATGGGACAAGCACTTGGGCTGTCAGCCAAAAACCCCTGACATGCTGATTGTTTCCCCTTTTTATCCACTAAATTATTTTAATGTATTATATTATCCCACTCTCCACATTTTGAAAATTTAATAATTAATTCTTCCAATACTCAAATTAATTAATTGGACCAAGATTAATTATTAATTATTCTTAGAATTTCATTTAGAAATTACAGGATGTTACAATTGCTATCAAAATGACACACACCTTGGACCGTTTGACACAGTTATATGTGAGAGAGATTGTTAGACTCCTTGGCTCATCTGTTTTGATTGTTTCGGATCGTGATCCACGTTTTGTTTCTAAGTTTGGGGTGCATTACAGACTGCTATGGGTACACAGTTAGATTTTAGTTCAGCTTATCACCTGTAATATCCCATAATTTTAAATCAAATAATAAAATATAATTAATTCGGTTTAAGGCCGAAAGGAAGG
>JAUTBS010381726.1:0-10347 GCA_032361285.1 Aequorea victoria | reverse complement strand
ATGGGGGACCACACATAATAATTTTTAAGATAATAAAATATTTTATATATATATATATATCTTAGGAATGACTCGTGCTTAAAGACACTTCCAATACAATTTGAACTCAATCAAAATCAAGTAAATCTTAATCTCAACAATTAACTTGAATAAAAAAATAAATAATTATTGAAATAAAAAAAAAGACACTAAACATATAATATAGTTTTTAAAACATAAATAAAAAACAATCTGAATGTTGGTGAAGTCAAAAAAAGTATAACAAAGAAAAATTCAAATCGTAAATGGAGAGATGCAAAGAGCTGCTGAAATTTCGGCAATTGAAATTTTCTCAAGCTTTCTCGGCAACTGAGATTTTTAGATTATTCTGTATTCTAACATTCTTTTCGGAAAGTAAACAGAAAAAAAAATTATGTAATTAGATCCATGAACTGTTATAAGTTTGTTCGTAAAACAGATTTCAAAAGATAATGAAAACAAAACAAATAAAAAAAGTTACTTGTAGATTTGAAAGAGCGGTGCAGTGAATCACCAAGGAACAATTTCGTCAAGTATTTTATGTTTTTTAAAATAACATAATCATAGAAGTCATATGTTGACCCGGGTTCACTTATTTACCCTAGATCACTTGGCTATGATCAACCCAAAGAGGGGGAGAATGGGTTGATAGTCAGACTTTTTAACTCTTTTAACTATTTAAAAATAAGATAGATAATGCAGCAAAAATAAGCAAATAAGAGCATAAATTAAAGAGTTTAAGGGAAGAGAAATGCAAACACGTTTTATAGTGGTTCGGTCAACTCGACCTACGTCCACTCCCCAAAGAGCCTTGGGAATTCACTATCAGATTCTCCAATGGGTGAATCGAAACCACTGATGTTGACCTCTTTATAGGCAAGGCGTAACCTCTTATTCTTTCTAGGCGAATAGTAGCCTATTATTCTTACAGGCGAATCGAAGCCTATTCTTCTTGAGTGGGTGATTCAAAATTACCTTCTTCAAACAATGGCGAAGAGCAGCCACAGAATCGGATTCCTTAAGTAGGTGAATCGTAACCTGGTTCTAGAAGAGTTGTAGTTTGATGATCTCTTTTGTGAGATGATTTATGACAATAAAGCTCACTACAATGATCACACTCTCTCAAATAATTTACAATCAAATAGAAAAAAGAAGAGAGGAAAAGTTATTCAGAAATCTTCTGAATAAAAAACAGAGTATCAGTATGATAGCACAGTGAGAATGATTTTCAAGAGATTGAGAATTGTTCTTCTTATTTGATCTTCTTCTCTCTTATGTCTCTTGTGTTCTCTGTTGTATTTAAGTGCTGGAGCAAGGATATGACCGTTGTAGAGGTCAAACTAGCCGTTGGAGCATTTAATGCTTTGAGAAACTAGCTGTTACAGCTTCAGCAATTTGGAGTTTTCCGCGCAGGTGTCGACACTAAGCTCCTGGTTGTCGACACAAATGGATATGGGCATCTCAGGTGTCTACTCATTCTCTGAGGTGTCGACTCATCTGTTTTGGATCTGAGATCTAGATCTGGAGGTGTCGACTCAACCATTTAGGTGTCAACCCTTTCTTGATTTTTCTGAAACTCATAAATAACAGTGCCCACGGGAACTCTCTGGTGTCGACTCAACCTTCATCGGTGTCGACCCTTTTAACTGAAAAATCTAGGTGTCGACCTAAAATTAATTGGTGTCAACTCAAACTTTTAGCCGCTTCAAAAACTGGGTTGTGCTTCTTCAGGTGTTGACTCAACTCCTTGTTGGTGTCGATTCAAAACTTTGTTACTGAGAAGGTGTCGACTCAAATTCTCTTGGTGTCGACCAAAACTTCTCCTGCTTTGATTTTACTAGATTGCAGTCTTTCTTCTTGGACTTAGTAATCTCCAAAAGTCTTCTAAATCTTTGATGTACTCTTTTGACTTTTTGCTAGATTCTTGGGCTATAATAAGATGATTAATCTTGAAAATACTTTCTCATAGACACGCAAGTCATTAGGATAATCAAAAGATTTGGCTAACAACTCCCAATAAATTAAATCAAAAAGTTGTTAAATGAAAACTAAATGAAAGTTTGATTGAAAAGACCTTTAGGCCAACAACCCCAATCATGGGTGTTAACCTATTAGATAATCATTTAAAATATTTTGACGATTAATTGAAGAATATATGACAAGATATGAACAATAATTATGATTAATGGATATGATCATTTTAACTTGTTAATACAGTGATTGAAATCATTTAAATCATTTATATGTTTTTCATAAAACTTAGAGCTTATAAAACATTTCTTTTTAATTTTCTAAAATTTTTTTTTGTTTATCATTAAAATCAATAAATTAATTCGTTAAACCGTGGGGCTAACAGTACCTACACCTAAACCTTAAATTCAAGATATTCTCGGTCCACCACAACCTTAAACTCAATTTTGGTCACTTGAATCTTAAATTCAAACTCTTCTCTGTTCCCCACGACCTTAAACTCAATTTTAGTACCTTGGACATTAAATTCAAACTCTTCCCGGTCCCCCGCAACCTTAAACTCAATTTTGGTCTCCTGGACCTTAAATTCAAACTCAATTTTGGTCCCTAAACTTAAATTCAAATTCTTCTCGGTCCCCCACGAACTTAAACTCATCTTCGATCCCATGGACTTTAAATTTCAGATCTTCTCAGTCCAACGCGACCTTAAACAATCATTGGTCCCCTGAGCTTTAAATGTAAACTCAGTTTTGGTCTCATAGACGTTAAATTCAAACATAATTTCGATCCCGTGACCTTAAATTCAAGCTCTTCTCCACTTGTCCTTAAACTCAAGCTCTATTATCAGTCTTCCATGACTTTAAACTCAATTCTGGTTCCGTGATCCTTAAATTCAAAGTCTTCTCGATCCCCCACAACCTTAAACTCAATTTCGGTCCTCTAGTATTTAAATTCAAGCTCTTCTTGATCTTTCGCAACCTTAGACTCAATTTTGATCCCCTAGACCTTAAATTTAAATTTTTCTCAGTGCCACGTGACTTTAAACTCAATTTTGATTCCTTAGACCTTAAATGCAAACTCAACCTCGGTCCCCGCGATTTTAAACTCAATTTTGATCTCTCGGACCTTAAACTCAATCTCAAATGTTCTCATAGACCTTAAACTCAATTGCATTCCCTAAACCTTAAATTGAAACTCAATTTTGATCCCCTGACATTAAATTCAAGCTCCTCTCAGTCCCCCACGACCTTAAACTTAACTTTGGTTCCTTAGACTATAAATTCAAGCTCTTCTCTGTCTACCACGACCTTAAACTCAGTATCGATCACCTGAACCTTAAATTTCAGCACACCTTCGGTCCACTGGATCATAAATTCAAGATTCTCTCGATCCTTCGCGACTTTAAACTCAATTTCAGTCTCCTGGACCTTAAATTCAAACTCTGTTTGGTGTCCTGTGATCTTATCAATTTTAGTCCCTGAATCTTAAATTTAAGCTCTTTTCGGTCCCCGATAACCTTAAACTCAATTTTGGTCCCATGAACCTTAAATTCAAGCTCTTCTAGGTCTCTCGTGACCTGAAACTCAATTCTGGTCCCCTGTACTTTAAATTCAAGCTTTTTTCAGTTTTTCGCGACCTTAAACTCAATTTCGGTCTCCTCAACCTTAAATTAAAGCTTTCTTGGTCACCCGCATCCTTAAGTTATATTTCAATCCCCTGACCTTAAATTCAAGTTCTTCTCGATCACTCAAACCTTTAAACTCAACTTCAGACTCTTAGACCTTAAATTCAAGCTCTTCTTGGTTCACCGCGACTTTAAACTTAGTATCGATCCCTTAAACCTTAAACTCAAACTCAACTTCGGTCTCTTGGACCTTAAATTCAAGCTTTTCTTGGTCTTTCATGACCTTAAACTCAATTTCGATTATCTTAACCTTGAATTTAACATTTTCTCGGTCGGCCACGGCCATAAGCTCAATTCTAGTCCTTTGGACCTTAAATTCAAGCTCTTCTCATTCCTCTACAATCTTAAACTCAATTTTAGTACTCGAGACCTTAAATTCAAACTCTTCTCTGTCCTCCACAACCTTAAACTCAATTTCAGTCCTCTATGCCTTAAATTCAAGCTCTTTTCAGTCTCCCACGACCTTAAATTCAATTTCGATCGCCTGGACGTTAAATCCAAACTCAATTTTAGCCCCCAAACCTTAAATTCAAACTCTTCTCAATCGCCCATAAACTTAACCACAACTCGGTCCACTTGGCCTAAAATTCAAGCCCTTCTTAGTCCAGCGTAGCCTTAAACTCAGTATCGATCCCCTGGGTCTTAAATTCAAATTTAGTTTTGATCCTTTGGACCTTAAATTCAAGCCCTTATCGGTCTTCCGGGATCTTAAACTCAATTTCAATCCCTTGAACCTCAAAACTCAATCTCTTCTCGGTCCCTTGCGATCTTAAACTCAATTTCGGTCCCCTGAACCTTAAATTCATGCTCTTCTTGGTCTTAATGACCGTAAACTCAATCTTGGTCCCCTAGACCTTTATTTTCAAGCTCTTCTCGGTCCCTCGAGACCTTAAATTCAATTTTAGTCCTCTATACCTTAAATTCAAGCGTTTCTCGCCCCCACGACCTTAAATTCAAACTTCTCGTGATCCCACGCAAATTTAAACTCAATTTTGGTCATTTGGACCTTAAATTCAAATTCAATGTTGATCCTCTAGATCTTAAACTCAAACTCAAATGGTCTTCTAGTCCTTAAACCCAATTTCGATCCCTTGACCTTAAATGCAAGCTCTTATCGGTCCCCTGCGACCTAATACTCAACTTCAGTTCTCTGGACTTTAAATTCAAGCTCTTCTTAGTCCACCGTGACCTTAAATTCAAACTCAGTATTGGTCCCCTGGACCTTAAATTCAAGCTCTTCTCGATCCTTCGCGACTTGAAGCTCAATCTTGGTCTCCTAGACCTTCAATTCGAGCTCTTCTCGATCTGCCGCGACTTTAAACTCAATTTCAGTCTCATGGACCTTAAATTCAAACTCTTCTCGATCCCCCGCGACCTTACATTCAATTTTGGTTCCCAAAAACTTAAATTTAAACTCTTCTCGATCCCCTGCAACCTTAAACTCAATTCGGTCCCTTAAATCTTAAATTCAAGCTCTACTCGGTCCCCCGTGACCTTAAACACAATTTTGATCGTCTAAAACTTAAATTTAACCTTTTTTCGTTTCCCCATGATCTTAAACTCAATTCGACCCTCTGGATCTTAAACTAAAGCTCTTTTACGTGCCCCACGACCTTAAATTCAGACTCTTCTTGATTTCCATGACTTTAAACTCAATTTCGATCTCCTAAACCTCAAATTCAAGTTTTGCTTGGTCCCTTGACGTCAAACTTAATTTTGGTTCCCTAGACCTCAAATCCAAACTAAATTTTGGTCTCCTGACCTTAAATTTAAGCTCTTCTCAGCCCCCCTTGACTTTAAACTCAATTTTTGTCCTATGAATCTTAAATTCATCAACTTCTCAGTCTCTCGCGACATTAAACTCAATTTTAATCTCCTGAACCTTAAATCCAAACTCAATTTTGATTCCGTGGGCCTTAAATTTAAGATTTTATTAGTCTCCCATGATATTAAACTCAATTTCGGTCCACTGACCTTAAATTCAAGCTCTTCTCAGTCTCCCAGAACCTTAAACTCAATTTCAATCCCCTCTACTTTAAATTCAAGCTCTTCTCGATCTCCTGCGACCTTAAACTCAATTTTGATCCTCTAACCTTAAACTGAAGCTCTTCTCAGTCCGTCGCTACCTTAAATTCAGTATCGCTCCACTGGACCTTAAATTCAAACTCAATTTTGGTCTTCTAAGACCTTAAATTTAAGCTTTTCTCAGTTTTCTGCGATCTTAAACTCAATTTTGATCTCTTAGACCTTAAATTCAACCTCTTCTCGGTCTTCCGCTACTTTAAACTCAACTTTGGTCTCTTAGACCTTAAATTCATATTTATTGATCCCCGTGATCTTAAAGTCAATTTTGGTCCTCTAGACCTTAAATTAAAGCTCTTCTCAATTCCCTGCGATCTTAAACTCAATTTTGTTCTCCTGAAATTTAAATTCAAGCTCTTATCGATCCCCCGCGACCTTAAATTCAATGTCAAACTTGATTTCCCGCGATCTTAGATACAATTTCGATCCTCTGGACCTTAAACTCAAACTTAAATGATTCCCTGAATAATTTGCTAAAAATAGTCCCCTAGACCTTAAACTCAAATGGTCCCCTAAATCATAAATTTAAATGGTCCATCAGACCTTAAAATTAACTGTTTCTCTGGACCCTAAAATCAAAATCAAGTTTAATCTGATCCCCTGGACCTTAAAGCCGATATCGGTCCTTAACGACCTTAAACTCTTTTTTGATCCCCCACGACCTTAAACTTGAGATTTTTTTGCTTTGCTTTATTTGATTTTGTCTAAATTGTCCTATGATCTACGCCCGATCTAATCCCTTGCAAAGGGGTACGTAGAAAGCTCGATGACAATTAGAGTACAATCACCTTCATGATATTATGTTTGTTTTGGCCTAAGTATTAGTGTTGTAACAACAGGGCTTGTCTCTAATTTTTGACATTCACTCCTCCCGATAAGTTATGGGACGAGCTCTGTCAAAGAGGGAAATCTATAGACACTTCAATTTCTTAGATCCTAATACTTAAGCTCATCAATATGATCTGAGCTCAATGATAAAAATTAAAAGCACGATACGTCGAATATCAAGTCGGGAGAGTCTAATTTCTCGTCGTTCAAAAAATTGAGATTGTCAAGACCTTTTAGAAACCTTTTTTTTAAAGCCCCAATGTTGTTTTAATTTCAAAATATTTTTGATACCCCTAACTCATTTTATCACCAAATTTTCTTCATTTTTTTTTAAAAAAAAAGAGAAACTTTAATCGAGTTTTAATCCAAAAAAATTTCAAACACACCCTTAAGCCCAAATAGCTGAAACTTTTTATTTCATAATATTTTTAATCTAAAAATATTTTTTAAGAAAATCAAATTTATCTTTAATTCAAAATTTGATTTAAAATAAAGAAAACTTGTTTTAAATTAAAAAAAAAAACCTGAAACTCGTTTTAATTCAAAAGACAAATTCGAGGGACCCGAGCCTTTTCTAATTTTAAAACATTTTGAAAACAAAAACCCCTAAAAATCAAGAGTCTCATGGTCCATAGGCTCAATTTTAACAAAGAAATATATTCAAAAAATGCAAAAAAAAAAAAAAAAAACTGAATCTTCCCATAAATGTCAAATCGACCTAAAGCCCCCATGGAAGGCCCATGGTGAGCTGGACCGGTACACTAGGAATGTCGGACCGACATTCCCTCTTACCCCAAATTTTTTGCTTTTGTTCCGCGATCCATGTTTACTCTCAACCTCGAAACTTATTTCAAGCCTGAAATACTATCAAGGGAGTTTGGGATTGACTCTCTTAGCCCATATATAAACAAAGACTTCTCCAATAATTAATGACGCGTTCAAGAGAGCTCAAAAATTCCCGACTAACCCAATTCCCTCATTGATTCTCTCAAAATCCTAAAATTCGGACTTGGAGATTTCTTAAACTTTTGGAATTTTCAAGTCTTCAAGCCCTAGAAACCCCAAAACCCAACGATTCCGCGACGCTAGATTCGTGATTGAATGCTTAATCGATGCTATATTCGGCAATAGATTCAAAAAGCAAGGATATTGAGGGTGATCGATGAATTATACGTGTGAATATCCATATGACGTGCTCGAATGTATTTTTTCTTCTTTTCTCAAAGTTCATAAACACGATCCGTGTTATAAAGCGATTAAATATGAATCGTTCTTCAAATTTTTTCGTATTTTCTAAATTTGTAGTTTTGATTTAAATATGAAAAATAATTGATTGTTGGATCGTTATTTAGCCTCTTATGATCGCTTGTGATCCTTGTTTTTATTTGTCGTTTTTTTATAGTGTTCTTTGTTTTCGTTCATCTTGTTTGAATGTGAATATTTTAAAATTTAAGAAATACTTAGTGAATTGTTGGTTATCGTTATTGTGTTGTATTTTTTTGATTTTTTGAGTTATGTAAATAATAGAATAGTAACGAGTAACGATTCGTTAGTTATTCTTACGGATTCAAAGTATCCATGTTAGTGGTTTGTTAATCTCTTGTATTTTTTCTTTTTTTGTGATTGGTTGATTTGCCTTGAATCGTTCATATCATGTACGTATACTTTGATTTTTAAATGGCGAGATGATGATAATTTTTCATATATGTGCATTCGGACCCAAAGAATTCTCAAAATCGTAGTCTTATCGCAAAAAGGGAGATTTTTCACATTTTTATAACTTTCATGAAAAATCAAATTATTTTGTTACAATGAAATTAAATAAAGGATTTTTTCTTATTTTGGAAAGAAAATGTGTTTTAATGCAAATCACTTATTTTTCAAGAACAATAAAAAATTCTTAAAAAATAGATAGGTCTTTAACCTATTTCAAAATCTTAACTATTTTCCAACTAAATCACCTTTTTCCCTAAAAATTCATTTCAATCAAGCCACTTTTTTGTTAAAGATAATTAAAAATCCTAAAAAAGAATAAATGACCTATCCCTTCCAAATTTTTAGGATTTTTTCTAAATCCATCTTTTTTCTTTTTTATTTACTTTATTTTCTTTATTAAAGTCCGTAGAGGGGCCCATGGTTCTACTCAAACTTTAGAAAGATTTTTTATTAAGAAATTAAAAATAATAAAAAATTTTAGGTTGTTCCTCTCGCGGTTATGCTATCCTCATCCAATGATATGCTATTCACATATCGGAATAAGGATATCTCTATATAAGTACATGCTATACCTATTCTGATTCAAAATTATCTAATCTCCGCCATCCTTATCTTACATTAGTTGGTATCCATGCATTTGGACCTAATTAAACTTTATTATAAATTCATGATTGATGAGTAGATGCCGACGTAATTGTTAAAAGTGGTGGGTGTCTAATTCCTTCTGTAACATCCCGTAATTTAATAAATAAAATAATAGAGGGAGAATTAATTATTCATGAATTAGGGGATAATAATTTGTAATTAATCTTGGACCAATCCATGAAATTTAATAATGTGAGGGACCTAGTGCAAAGTTTTCATAAGTGGATGTGATGTGTGTGATGCCTTTTTGTGTGGGAAGGCTCATTTTGGGAAAGCGAAAATCCCTTTGTCAGGATTCCTTGGGGCAAGGCCGAGACTTGTCCTTTTGGTCCCCCCTGAGATTCCATCTTTTTGGGTCTATGCTGCTACTTCTCTCTCTAGAAATCTAAAAATCCTTCTTCTCCAAAACTCCTTAGGGTTTTTTCTTCTTCTTGAGAGAGGAGCCTTGAGAACAAGTGAGAGAAAGCTTGAGAGTGAGTGAGCAAGCTTCAAATATCTTGGAGGATCTCGAATCTAGAGGTGGGAAGGTGTCTCTACACCACCATTGAAGGAATCAAAGAGAGGGAAGAAGAGGAAGAAGGTAAAAATCCACCATTGAAGGGTTTTTAAGTGGGTTGAGGTAAGAATCTTCTCTTAAGCTTCATTTGAAGTTATATTCATGAAATAGAACCGATAAAAAAAGTTTAAAACCTAAGTGTTTGACCCTTGACCCTACCCTTAGCTTAAGACCATGTATTGGAAGTTGTTTACCTTGGTTGAGTACTCCAATGGAGGAAAAAATTGGTTTTTCCCTTTTAAAGATTGGATTAAAAAGTCTTTGGGAGAAGTTTTGGGGTGTATAATGAGAGGGGAATGGTAGGGGATGATTTATGGTTATTTCTGGGCAGAATTGAAGTGAATAATCTAGCCTTTTAAACCCCAATACGAGGTCTTAACCAGGAAATGAATTAAAATAGAGCAGGAAAATTCATCCCAGCTGTGAGTTGACCCATGAGGCTATGAGTCGACTCATGGAAGGTTTTAGCCTCGGTTGTTGTGGCTGGCAGTGTATGAGTCATCCCATGAGGATTACGAGTCGACCCATGGCTTTTGAGCTATCTGTAGTTTGTTGCAGGCGGTACATGAGTCGACCCCCATGGACCATGAGTCGACCCACGGCCTTTCTGGCCTCGGTTGTTTATTGCAGACGGCACATGAGTCGACCCCCATGGCCCATGAGTCGACCCATGGCCATGCAACACGCGCGGGTGTCGACCCCAGTCGCCCACGCATCGACCTAAACCCCCCTCATGGCATGCATGAATCGACGCAAGGGCTGGGGTGTCGACTCATCGCAGTGCCGCGCGCGCATGAGCCGACCATGTATTTATCCAAGGCCCTCGTGACACACACACGATTCGACC
>JAUTBS010381725.1:0-17550 GCA_032361285.1 Aequorea victoria | reverse complement strand
ACACCTGCATGTTTTGTGTCGGCCTTCAAGGCAACCAAGTTGTTGAGGAAAGGGTGTCAAGGGTTCTTAGCGCATATTGTAGAGTGTGAAACTGAGAAGGAAAAACTGTTTGAGATACCCATTATTTGTGATTTTCTGGATGTCTTTTCATGTAGTCTACCAGGGTTGCCCGTTGATAGAAAAATTGAGTTTTCCATTGATTTATATCCAGGCACGTTGCCTATCTCTATCGCACCTTATCGCATGTCTCCCGTTAAACTGAGGGAGTTGAAGGACCAATTGCAGGAGTTATTAGATAAGAGTTTCATCCGACCTAGCGTTTCACCTTGAGGAGCGCCGATTTTGTTTGTTAAAAAGAATGATGGGATCTTGAGAATGTGTATTGACTATCGACAACTAAACAGAGTGACGATAAAAAACAAGTACCCTTTACCTAGAATAGATGATTTGTTTGACCAACTTCGGGGAGCTTGTGTGTTCTCGAAGATTGACCTGAGGTCGGGATACTACCAGTTGAAGGTCAAGGAGATAGATGTACAAAAAACCATATTTCGAACCCAGTACGGTCATTACAAATTTGAGGTGATACCTTTTGGGCTAACTAGTGCACCGGCCGCATTTATGGATCTTATGAACCGAGTATTCCGGGACTTCTTAGACAAGTTTGTGATCGTGTTTATTGATGATATTCTGGTCTATTCGAGAAGCAAAGAGGACCACGTGGAGCATTTGAGGACAGTCTTGCAGACCTTGAAAGAGCTTAGACTGTATGCTAAACTTGATAAATGTAAATTTTGGTTGAGTAGCATTGTATTCTTGGGGCATGCTATCTCGGGAGATGGGATTCGGGTGGATCCAAAGAAGGTTAAGGTGGTGATAGATTGGTAACGGCCAACAAGTGTTACAGAAATCCAAAGTTTCTTAGACCTTGCGGGGTATTACAGAAAGTTTGTGAAGGAGTTCTCCTTGATACCGATACCGCTAACCCGCTTAACTCAAAAGAATGTAAAGTTTGAGTGGAATGAACAGTGTGAAAGAAGCTTTCAGGAGTTAAAGGAGAAGTTGATGACGGCACCAGTTCTAACAATTCCTTCAGAGAAAGGGAACTTTGTTGTTTACACTGACGCATCCCATCTGGGGTTAGGTTGCGTTCTTATGCAGGAAGGAAGAGTAATGGCCTATGTGTCTAGACAGTTGAAACCACATGACCAAAATCACCCGGTTCATGATCTTGAGTTGGTCGCGGTAGTATTTTCTCTCAATCTTTGAAGGCATTATTTGTATGGTAAAACCACGGAGATCTTCACGGACCATCAAAGCTTGAAGTATCTTTTTATACAAAAAGAGTTGAATTTACGCCAACTAAGATGGATGGAGCTTATTAAAGATTATGATTGCACAATCAATTATTACCCCGGGAAGGCGAATGTGGTTGCGGATGCACTGAGCAGAATGTCGATGGGAAGTGTGGCACATTTACAAGGAGTACCAACCAGTATGTTTCAAAAATTACTATCCATGAGAGTGCAACTTTCTACGAAGAAGGGTGTATGTCTACTTGCAAATCTCACGTTGCGGCCGTTGTTATTAGATGAAATTCAAGAAGCTCAAAAGAATGATCCCCAAATTATGAAGATGCAAGACGAAGTTGTCAAGAAGATTAATAAAATGTTTACTGTTTCGAAAGATGGGATGTTGATGCTTGGAAGGCGTGTATATATTCCGAATGAGGCCGGTCTGAAAAGAAAATTTTTAGAAAAAGCTCATAATTCTCGATATGCGATGCACCCGGGTAGTACCAAGATGTATCGGGACTTACGGGAAATGTTTTGGTGGCAAGGGTTAAAACATGATGTGGCTGACTTTGTTTCAAAATGCCTAACCTACCAACAAGTTAAAGTGGAGCATCTGAAACCCGTGGGATTGTTACAACCATTACCAATACCCGAATAGAAGTGGGAACATATCACGATGGATTTTGTAACGGGCTTACCGCGGTCACCGAAAGGGAATGAGGTTATTTGGGTGATTGTGGACAAGTTGACAAAATTAGCACACTTTTTATCTGTCAAGTTGACTTTCACGATAGACAGGTATGCACGGATATATATTGACGAGATCCTTCGGTTGCATGGGGTGCCCATATCAGTTATATTAGATAGGGATCCCCATTTTATATCTAAATTCTGGAAAAGCTTGCAAGAGTCAATGGGAGTTACATTGAAGTTCAGTACGGCCTTCCATCCTCAAATGGATGGCCAATCCGAAAGAACTATCCAGACATTGGAGGACATGCTTAGAGCGTGCGTGTTGAATCTCCCAGGAGGTTGGGAGGATCATCTGTCGTTGATCCAATTTTCTTATAATAACATCTTTCAAACCTCTATAGAGATGGCACCTTATGAAGCATTGTATTGAATGAGATGTTGAAGTACTACTTGTTGGGACGAAGTAGGAAAAATTAAGTTATTGGGGCCCGAGATTGTACAAATTACTTCAGAAAAAGTCAAGCTAATCCGAGAAAGATTGAAACAAGATCAGGATAGGCAAAAGAGCTACACAGGTAACCGACGTATAGTTTGGAATTTGAAGTGGGGGAACATATTTTCTTGAAGGTTTCTCCTTGAAAAGGCGTAATGAGATTTGGCAAGAAGGAAAAACTAAGTCCACGTTATATCGGCTATGAGATCGTTCAAAGAGTAGGATGTACGGAATATCGTTTGGCTTTGCCCCCGGAGTTGTCTAAGTTGCATGACATTTTTCACGTATCAGTTTTGAGGAAGTATATGCCTGATCCCTCAAATGTTTTGATAGCGCAACCGGTTAACTTGAGGCTAGACTTATCTTATGAGGAGGAACCCGTAACCGTGTTGAATCGCAAAGAATAAGTCTTGAGGAACAAAGTCATATCTTTAGTGAAAATCTTGTGACGCAGTCACTTAATGGAAAAAGCCACGTGGGAAAGGGAGGAGGAGATCCGACAAAAGTATCTACACTTGTTCGATCAATGAAGGCTTAAATTTTGAGAGAAAATTTCTATGAGGGAAGAATGTAATATCCCATAAATTAATATTCATATAATTTGATTAAATTGGAGGCCAAATGTGTAGTTCCAAAGAAAGGGAGTTGTAATATATGCATTTTACCATTGAAGGAGGGAGTGGAGTGTAATTAAAAAGATTTTGATTTGATCTCTGGACATAAGTTATGAGATTAGGGACTGGTAGGTGAGACTCTTTCACCTTTGTCGGGAAGCTTCCAGAAGAAGAGAGATGGAGAGAGAAGGAAGAAGAGAGAAAGAGAGAAATTTCGTAGAAGAATGAGAAGAAGCTGGAGTAGAGGAAGAAGAAGGAGGAGGAGAAAGAGAAGAGGAAGAGAGGGGCTCATCCTATTGCCAAGTTTTCATAAAATATTTGGAGGTAAGAACCAAACTTTCTTGAACATAAAAGTATTAAACTCCATGGAAAAATAACTCCTTATGGTTTAAAATATAGAAACCCCTCACCCTTGGTTTCCCTGTTTAAGAAGATGAACTTTTGTGGTTTGAAAGGTGGGTTTGTTCTTGAGGAGGAAGGAATGTGGAAATAAGATGTTAAAATTAACTTTTGGTCGATTTGTAGAACATTTCTCCCTTTGTTCTTGAGACTTCAAGACCATATTGGTTGTAAACTTTTCATCTATTTTTATTTCTCCTATTTCTAGAATTTCTGGTTCAGAGAGGAGAGTTGAGATTTTAATTGTTTAATCTTGGTGATTTGATTTCTACAAAGAGTTATGGAGAGTTGGAAGTTATGGGGGTGTAGAAGAGTAGTATTGTTGTGTTGTTGAGCTCCATTTCAAGTGGAAAAATCTATTTTTCTAGCCCCAAACAGAGCCTAACCAGAAAATAGCAGAAAACAGAGTATAGGCCCTTTTCCGTAATATGAGTCGACCCATGGAAGGGTGGTGTCGACTCATGACACACCAAACACTTAGTTCTTTGGGCAGGCGATGGCTTGGGTCGACACAGGTGGGTTTCTGAGTCGACCCATGAGTTTTTGGCTCTCGGTACTTTATGCAGGCGGCGGTTTGGGTCGATACAAGGAAGCTGTGACTCGACCCAACCGTTTTCCACTATCGGTAGTTTTGACAGGCGGGTGATTGGGTCAACCCAAGATGTGCTTGAGTCGACCGAATCCAAAGCTTGTGGCGTGAGTCAACCCAAGGGCCTGTGGTGTCGACTCAAGCCTTCGGTCGCGCGCATGGTGAGTCGACCACAGTAGCCTCACGTCGACTCAAGATCCTCTCCAGTTGCTGTGGGTGTCGACTCACGGTGGACGTGAGTCGACTCATTTGGACACAAAAACTATTTTGTTGTCATGATGTTTTGGGGCTTTTATGGACCTTTTCGGCCCAAGGTTCCTTAATAAAAAGTGTCGCTAACGGGTTTATCTAACCTATAAAAACATGAAAGAGGAGAGTTATGTATGTTTGGGGCCAATTCTTATTTATTATCATTATGAATTATAGGTTCGGAGAAAGTAGCCGAGGAAGGAGGTTCGGTGCCACGTGCTTGAGAAGCTCTACCTTAAAGCCTTTTAACCCAAAGGTGAGAGTGGCTAGTTCTAGTAAAGTGGAATATAATGCATGCATTTTTTCTTTAAAAGCCTTGATGTACTTTTCTTATGAAATTATGTGTTTATGATGAAGATGCTATAATGAGGAATGATGTGAAATATTTAGTTCAGGTGATCATTACCTTATGTTGATGTGGAACTATAATGTTAAGTAATAGTGTAACTATATGATGTAGAACTATAATGTCCATTTTATGAGTTTTTTTGAAACCCAAATAGACCCTAAATAAAAATTTATTTTTAAAAGAGCTATTTTGGCATGTTATGAACATGCATGAATTTTGGTTGGACTCAAGAATGTAAAATCCAGAAAATTATTAAATTTTGAAATCTTTTTTTGTTAATAATTAAATTGGTTAATTATATATGTTAATTAAATTAAGTTAATTAACAAGATCATGAGCAAACAAATTAATGAATTATTTGAGAAGACAAAAATAATTAAAATTTAATTTGAGCATTTTAATTATTTAATAAATAAATCATCAACATTTAGTTTAAAATTTGAATTTGTAATTTAGCTAATTTAATTTAAGAATGTAATTTCAAAGATAGTAATAATTAACTGATTTAAGAATTCAAATAATTTGTAAATTAAAAAATTCTGTTGGGAGGATTATTGGTGGCAGAGACTTAAGTTTGAATTTGGTTATGGTTGAGATAATTTGGGAAGCTTTCCTAATCTTTAGCCTTGATTCCCTCATCTTTCCCTCTTAACTTCTCATTTCCCTCAATCTCATGCCATTCCTCTCCCACTTCTCCCCAGCACTCTTCTCCCTCTCTCTCTCTCTCAAACACTGCCCATTTTTCTTCTTTTCCTCTCAAGTTCAGACTACCAAACCAGCAGCCACCACCAACCACCGAACTATTCATCGGACCACCGCTAGTCACCACCGTCACCGTTCATCGTCGTCTTCCTGGTTGGTCTTGTTCCATCCTCTGCTCTTCAACTTTTTTCCCTGTTATTATGGCATAATGTTTATATATTGATTTACATATATATAAATGTTGGATTAATCAAAGAGAGCATGTAATATGTATATTTATATATAAATAATAATGAATCAGAAAGGTTGAGTAATCTGCATATACCTATTGATATACAAAATGTATATATAAATATATCTATAATTGATTCTTCATGGAAAAACAGATTAAATACATGTTGTTTGATTTAGATTCATGTTTTGAATCAAAAATTAATTACATTCATGTGTAGAACTAAGGTCGAATCATGTTTATTGTTACAGAAATCAGAAAATACAAAGATCATATATATATATATATATATATACACGTGTGTGTTGATACATAAGAATCAAAATCCGAATTCTATGTTGTTTTTGTTGAAAAACCTGTTAAAAATATGTTAGACAACGCTTATAATACATAAAAATGTAACCTTTGGTGAAAATATATCAAAAACGAACCAAAATTTTGAAGTTACAGAGGACTGTTCATCATCACTGCCGATTTCCGTCCGGACGGAATCTCGAAAGTCCGGACGGAAAGTTGCTGTTTGGAACCCTTCGTCTCGGGTCAAAAAAGTCCAGACTTTCGGGACCAAAGCCCGGACGGAAATGACCAGAGGCTGGTTGTTGGGTTTTTGGTTCTTTTTGGCTTAAGACCTTGTTTGGTTGGACCTAAACATTTAATTAAGTGACTAATTAATAATATTATTAATTCTGAAACCATGTTTCAAAATGAATTAACTTATTTAAAATATTGTTGAATGATAGAAACATAATGAGTTACAATTAATTTATAGTTAAACCTAATAAATTGGAAAATATTGTAACTTAATTTTGTATGGATTAAAGGTGCCGTTTGGGGCATCTGTTTGGATAACACATTTAAATTAACGGGTAATTTTATTACACCTCAAACAAAGATTAAAGATCTAACTAGCGGGTAAGAGTCCATTTGGATAGTTAGACGTTGTTAGTACTTGTTGTTTATGTTGTGATGTACATGTTTTCCAGGTTGACGCTATTCACCCTGCATTTTTTATCATTCGTTCATTTATTTCGTCACATCAGGTGAGTGATTGTGCGCTACGTATTTTCAATTAAAAACTCTCGTTTCCCCTAAATGTTTTTAGTCAAACTGTATGTATGTTTAAATCTCTTTTTGAATGCAATGTATGACCTGTATTAGTTTTATTCACAAATCATGGTAGAAATGTTTTGAATGCAACGAATTACGCTTTGAATAAATGCTTCCAACTTCAATGTATTATCTATGTTTTTAGTTAAACATTATGTATGTCCAAAGTGCTTTTTAACTGCAGCATAATATCTGTAGTAGCTTGTTAACTCAACCCCATGGTAGAAAATGTCTAATTGCAACAAAAACATATTTTTGATCATCTATTGGTGCAATATTGATATATATTGAGACTTTATAAAAGTCCAGGGGAAAGTCCTCTACGGAGGTGACTCTGGCTGACAAAGAAAAGACCGGTTCGATTTCGTGATGTCTCTAGTCGCTCAACGGTTTAAGGGACAGTCCGGAGCTTCCGGTGACCTGAACTGGAATCGTCAGTGGAAATAGACTCAAGCGCCATCCTGTGGTGATCCCTATTCGATGTTGGATCCAACGGGCCGAGACAGCCTTGAGATATATTTGTGTTGGCATTAATTATTATTATTATTACCCAGGATATTGTTCCTGTGGCCAATTCCCATTTCTTTACATGCTTATAACGTACACCATTACTGTTATTATTATTATTATATCGTTCGACATTTTTATGTCATTGGTTCATCGCTTCGTGCGAGGGTTTTATTATGATATTTATTGGATATTCTTATGTCGTTGGCATATGTTGATATGCACGGTTTCTATTATTGGACTGTATATTGTTCTGTCAGATATTTTGAGTGACTCATCATATTAACGAGATCACAAGAAAAGTAAAGAATTTAACTGTTTTGAACTGTTAGCTGTTGGATGAGTTGATCATCCCTTCATTTTATACTGCGTAGCACTACCATGATATTTTTCTATTATCAATTATTTTAACCCCTATTTTAGAACTGTACTTTACTATCCGTACTTCATTCACCAGCATTGATGATGGTGTTTTCATCCACATTTTCAGGTTTCCTGTGACATGGCATGTGATTTTCTTGAGCTCTGCGGGAGACCCGACATATGACCTCTAGGATATATTCTCATTATATTATTTACTTCCGCATTTAGATCACTTAGTACATTGATTATTTACCTATGGATTTATTAGATGACTTTTCATCTATTGTTGGGCTGTTGTGCCCCCCGTTGTTGGATGACATATTTGTCAGTTTGATTGGGTTGTTTGACACAATTATGTCCTCTCCTCTCATCATTCTCCATGTGGCTTAACACTATTCATTGAAGACTTTTGAGGCTTTGATGAGGTAAGAAATCTATGTTTTCAAGAAATCATCCTTTCATGTCTTTTCCTTTTTTTTTCATCAAAGTATCACATCACTCCCCTCTCATCATGGGGCAACCGGCCAAGCCTCTCTAGAATGTTCATTTTATTTGTAAAACCCGGTCATTTATATAATAAATTATTAAATTAAAATAACTAACTAAGTAAAAATTTAATTAAAGAAATTAATAGATATTCTGAAACTTTTAAAATAATAATGATAAAAGAATAATGTTGATAATAATATAAAGAAAGGATGAAACAAATTTAGAAAATAAAATAATATAATGGATTCTCTTTGCATGTGATGACAGCTGGATAGGTTTTTTTTTTAAAATAGGAAGATAGATCTGAAGGAGGGATTTGTGGGATGTAATCCATAAAAATCTACTGGCAATCCCTTATAAATAGGATTCCCTTCCCATCAGTCCTCTCATCACCATCAATGATATCTCTCTCTGCTATCCCTCCCTCTCTGCGATCTCTCTCTCTCTCAGTGCTGCCCAGAACCACTACCTAGCAGCCACCGTAAACATGCAACCACCGAGCAACACTACCAATGCCATCACTATCATCGGCGTTGGCACCCCTCACCGATGCTGCCATCGCCATCGGTCATCACCTTCCTTCTCTGGTTCGTCTCACTCCTTGTTTTCCTATTATACAAACAGATATATATATATATATATCACTTGTTATATATGTTATAAACAATGATTAAAACCACCAAATCTTCATCTGACTACAAGTGCATATATATACATATGTATTGTACACAGGACGAATATATAAATAGATCCATATAAATTTATATACTGAGATATATATATATGTACAATATGATATATATATATACGTAATATTATAAAAAATTCATGTAAAAATATACATTTACTATATATACGTTTATGTATATAAATCTTTCGAAAATATGATGAAATAACTATAAATAATAATAATGAAGAAGAAAGAAACAAACAAACCCTAGTTGCAGAGATTTCACATCATGAAATCTTTGGTTTGAAACTTTTGGTCGACTCACCTTGGGATTGAGTCGACTCACATCCCTTAGAACTTGGTTCCTTCGCCAGTAGGTCGACTCACGTGGAGGTTGGGTCGACTCATGATGGTGAGGTCTTGGTTCTTTCTCAGACTTTGGCTTGGTTCAACTCATGATCCGTTTGAGTCGACTCATGAGCCCTTTGAGTCGACTCATGATCACCTGTTTTGACTTGGGTCGACTCATTCCTTCCTTACGTCGACTTATGTCTATTTTTCATCGATTGGTGTGGAGTTGTATCAGCTCATATTGCCTTTGGGTCGACTCACCATAATTTTGGGTTGACTCACAGTTGTCTGTTATACGTTATGTCGAGAGTTGCTGCCTTTGAGTCGACACATGACCTTTGCTGTATCGACTCATGGTCACTTGTGGTGCCTTCTGCCGAGAGCTCTCTCTGTTATGTGAACTCACAGACCCTTTGGCTTGACTCAAAATACCAAGAATTCCTAAAAACATTCCTGTATCAATTCTAAGCTAAGGCTCTGTTTAGATGTCAGTTTAATGATAAATTAAAATCAATTAATGATTAACTTAACACCTCGAATCAACTTTAAAACTTATAAATGGAGGAAAGTTCCGTTTGGTAGCTATAAATGGTTTGATTAGCATTAATTATTGATTATGATCTATTACATTGCATAATCAGGATAACGTGGATCCCTTCATTGCTATTGCTGTTGCATATTGTGCTTGCATTGAATATTAGGTGAGTGGATTGCCATGCTATATACTTTCAAAAAAATCTCTGTATCCCCAAATTACTTTGAAAAGGAAATGTATATGTTCTAAATTCTTTTAGTCATACTGTATAATATTCTCTTGTAAAATTATGGTACAAATGTTTTACAAAGTTTGATTCCTATATATATGGTGCGATTATGAGATGTTCTTAGAAAATGAAAAAGTCTAGGAGAAAGCCATTTACGGAGGTGACTCTGACCAGCTAGGGATTAGACCCGGTCTTAATCTCATGATGACTCTAGTTGCTCAACGGTTTAAGGGATAGCCCAAGTGAGTCCGGTGACCTTAACCAAATCATCTAAGGAATAAACCTAGGCACAAACCTATGGTGACTCTATGTTCGATGTTGGATCCAATGGGCCGAGGATGCCCCGGGTTTGATTATGTGGCATGGATGACTTGTTAGGCTCAGGGTGTTCCTGTGACAATTGATTTATACTCCCACTTTTTTATGTTTATTTCATGATGATGACTTGACAGTTGTTCTGTCTTGATTTGAGATATTGGTGACTCGTATTGATAACGAGACCATGTGGAAAAAGATATATTTTGATAAAGGAAAAGATGGGTTGTGTGATCGCCATTTTCTTTATATTGTTTATTTCATACCATGATTATGTTTAAAGTACAAGATATTTTCAATGTCTTATTTTAGAACTGTATATTATTTTGCATGCTTCTATTACCAGGTTTAGCTGACGTTATAATTAAACCTTTCAGGTAACCAGTGAAAAAGCTTGTTGATGGACTCGGTAGCTTCGTGGGATCTAGAAATCTCTTAGGACATGCATTTAGCTTCCGTATTTAAATAATGTTATCTAATTTTGAGTTGTTGGAACAACATATCAGATTGAGACATCATGGGCTGGTTGTGCCCCACATTAATTATTATGGATTTTGATTGATTAAATCCCTTGTATTTGGTATTTTTTAGCATATTGTTAGCTAATTGAACGATTAAGACTTTCTTGGTTCATTGGGCTAAGGCCCATGATCCATAGTCGGTCACTGCTTCCAAGTTAGGGTGTGACATTATTGTTTTATTATTTATTTTATTAATTCATGAGATTAAAATTCACTTTGTGCCAAAGTTAAATTAATTTTGGTCAAATTTTATGTTTTGGTCCTAACTTTAATTTGGGCTTGTTATTAAATGAATTGGACCATTAATAAACTAATTGGGCTCAAATAATTATTTATATTGGCCCCCCATAATGTTTCGCTCAAAACCCTAATTAAATTTTCCTATTGAGCTTATCAAAGTTTGGGCCTTATTTAGGTCTTTCATGAATTTCCTTCTTTTGAACTCTTAAATGAGTTCTTTGCTTTATGATTTTATTGGTCCCTTATAGTTGGGCTTAGTCTCATTCTCGACCCAAATTATAATTTAAGTTTTGAACTTTAGGAATTCCTAGGCCGTACTTTAGCTCGTTTCGATTTTCTGCCCTTTTTTCGCCTTTCGTAAGACTTTCTAACTTTAACATTTTAAAATCACCTTGTTCAAAATTTATTTGAATTATTTTTATCAATTCTAAATTTCTAGATTTATCCTATTGTATATTTCATACATTCATCCCTTTGTTCATAAGGTTCGAATGTCATTGCTCAAGGCGTAACATCTTTGTTCATCTCTTGAACATAAGCTTATAACCTTATTTAACACCTACTTCAGTTATCTTCTTAAGCCTTTTTAAGTTTCCAACTTAGGCTTCTAAATGGATCATATACTTAAGTTACATGTCTTCTCCTCATTTTGATTCTTAAGAAAGATTACTTGCAAAATTTCTTCTTAATTCATAATAGAATGTAATTTGGATTCATAAAAATTACGGGATTTTACAAGGATTTTATTAACCTCCCAACCAGGAGTTGTTGCAGTATTATGTCGTCAAATATACCACCTACTCTTAATTGGACAGGGCTAAGGATTATTCGTCGGGCCACTTAATAATGCTCAGTGATAGAGCTGACACATCACCAGTGGCTTATTCACGATATACTTATATGTAACATGGAGAATACCCACAAAAATTTTGTGCGGTATACCCACCACATGACCCACACCATGTAATATCAAGGTTATCATAGAAAACGTATTATGTTCTTTCATAAAATATCAAACTTCGATTATGTTCCAAAACATATGCTCATAAGACAGTTCATAAGACACGAGTTCGTAAACATAACTTTCTTTCACAAGTAAAACAACCACTCATTTTGTCAAATCATATACCATGAAAGTATAAGAACTTTAACCATTCACACATTTATAATACCAGACTAGTGATAAGGAAACCTAGCTCAAAAACCAATGCTCCTCTTTGAGCCACGACCTCCGGTTCACCCCGGACCTCCAGTTCCTAACACATAGATATGATAGAAACATTATTATGTGGACTAAGGTGACACATGAATACTTGTGTGGGTATGAAAGTGAGGTATTTTTCTTCTTAAGTATATCATTTTTAATCACCCTTGGTACCCTCATGGTCCCCAAGATCCCTAACTTGTGTTTAGGTGCTTAGATTTGCTTAAAATTCTCTTAAATCATATTTTCGTTCATTTCCAGATTCTGTCACACCCGTTTAAAATTCATTTTAAAATATTAAACATTCTCTAACAATTCTGTAACAATTACAGATGCTATATTAGGATGTTACCTAAATTGTGCATGAAGGAACCGAGAGCCAATAGTCAACAAAAAGGTCTCTCAAAATTTGTGAGTCAGACTTTGTACAAAATCGTCCCTGATTGAGAGAATCTCATTTTCTCACAATTCTTCCTATGAAAGTGAGGTTTCTCATTTTTGGATAAAACTAGACCATTACACATTTCTTTCCATATATCGCCTATATTTAGGGGAGTTGACTGGAATTAATTAAAATTCCTCAAATGAGACTATTATTCTGCAATTTCGATGCATAATGTTCAAAAATGGCATAGGGATTATAAGATATATTTTTGGGTCGAACAAAAAATCACACACGCCCAAGACATCCTAAAGTAATTCTGTTTGAAATAGCTTTTAATTTTGAAGATATTTACTTAACACGAAAATTTCTAAGATAGCTTAAAACCACACTGTTTTGAGATAATTCCAACATTCACACACAATCATCATATTTCTCCTATTTTAGCACATCCAAAACTTGTTTAAACACATCATTGGAACACAAACACATTCATCCTAAGGTACCAATTATCTCTTACATTATTTGTTCTTTTTCTTAGATCATCAGAAAGTTTCTCTACAACAAGGTTCATTACTTTCCTTATTTTCTTGCTTCATTTTCATTCTTGTTCATACTTCTTTTATCTTAGAGAGGGTTAAAGATAAGAAGATGATATTAGGAGAGAAATGAAGAGTTTAAATAAGTTTCTTACTTGATAATTTCTTGCTTGGGGAATGGAGGAACTAAGCTTCAAGTTCCTTCTCTTCTTTCTCCTTTCTTCATTTCCTTTCTTTTCTTCCTTCTTCTTTCTTTCTTCTTCTTTTTCTTTCTCTCCTCTTTTTTCACCAAGGTCCAACGAAATTCTAGTGAGAGGGGAAGACTTGAGAAAATAAATTTTTGTGTTGGAAAATGCTTCTATTTATAGCCAAAAGCTTGAGAGTAAAAATATAATTTTACCCCTCATTTAGTTCCATCTCAAATTTAAGTTAGCTACTTTGTTCTTCTAATTTCGTTGCATCCTAACCAAGACTTGGGCTCCAAGAATTCTTGTGCCATGTTTGTCATGAATAATCTATTTTTCCTAAGCCTTAAGGCTTTGTTTTGTTGAATGGAAAACACATTCCTTAATTTAAGGGTACTTTGACAAGACTTTTGTTTTTATTTTATTTTATTTTATTTATTTCAAATCCATGCTTCTCCCATCAAATCATCTTTTAGGTACAATATTCACTATTCCTTGAAGAATTTGGGAGGCTTGATTATGTGGAAAAACCAATTTTTCAAGTATAGGCCATGTTTTCCCATCTTTTCATGTTTTCTTTCTTTTTCCTTTTATTTTTTCATCAAAATTGTCATATCACTCCACTCTCATGGGGGAGCCATCCATGGGCTTCTAGAATGTCCTATATTTATTTATGTTATTATTTATTTTAATAATTTATGATAATTAAATTAGATTTGGGCCAAAATTAAAGTTTTGGGTCAAACTTTAAGTTTTCGGCCTAACTTTAGTTTGGGCTTGCTATTTAATTTATTGGTTCTCAAATAAAATAATTGTACTCAAATATTTATTTATGTTGGGCTCTCATAATATTTGGCCCAAAACCCTAATTATATTTTCCTATTGGGTTTCTCCTAAGTTTGTGCCTTATTAGGCCTTTCATGAATTTTCTTCATTTAACTCTTAATTGGATTCTTTAGTTGATGATTTTATTGGGACCTTATAGTTGGTCTTAGCCTCATAATGTACCAAATTTTTTATCTAAATTGTTGAGCTTTAGGAGTTCATAGGCCTTACTTTGGCCCATTTCAATTTTCTGCGACTTTTTCGCCTTTCGTGGGATTTTTTAACTTGAACTCTCTTTCAAAATTCTTTGTTCAAAATTATTTCGACCCTTTTTATCCGTTTTACCTTTCTAGGTTTATCCCATTTCACATTCTGTGCATCTCTCCCTTTGATTTAGGGTTCAAATGCCACTCCTCAAGATGTTACGCCTTCATTCTAGGTTTAGTGTTTAATGACAGTATTGTAGAAATTGAGGTGTCACAATATCCTCCACTGAAAAGAATTTGTAAAGACACGTGTTTTCGTACAATTTAACCTAGGCGTAATTCTACCCCAATTGGTTTATAAAATGTTCTAAACCTAGAATTTAAATTCTCATGAACCTTAATAGTGATAATTAAAGGTTCAACACTAAAAATGACTAAGTAAATAAAGTTATGAACTTAGAACCTAAAGAATATAAAGTTAAGTTAGAATAACAATGTTTGGTCTCCTAGATCACCATTCAAACACGAGATTTTGGGCTAAGGTCCAGCATACAAATTTAAGTGCATGAACTCATAAATGAAATCAATGGATCCAATTTTAATTCTAGAGCCTAAATAATTAAATTAAAGCCCATTCCATGAACTAGTTTTGGAAAATTCCATAAAAGGCCCAAATTTTTAATCAAAGACAAAAAAGGGCCCACATTAATTTCTAATTTATAAAATTAACAAAAAATAACAAAATAATTTAACACCCAAACACCCCTTGGCCGGCAGCAGCATGGAGGGTGGGTTGATGTGACAATTAAATTGATTTTAAGAAAATAAAAAATAAGAAGAAATGAATGATGTGATAGGTTGTTTGTTTGGAAAGTAAGCTAAAATAAAGTCTCCTATACTTATTCTAGCCTAATAAGTTGATTGTGGGAGATAATTATACACATAAATATACCTCGAGAAGATAAGAATACATAGAATAATTAAATTATTGGGGAAAACTACCTAAAAAAAATTAAACCCTTATTTCTTCCCCATTTTTTCATCATGCTTGAAGTGGCCAAACATCTTCCCATCAACTATGTACCCCTTTGGAAGACTTCTTGGCTCATGGAAGTCATCAAAATAGTGTGATGAAAGGACTAATTTGTGAATTAAATTAATTTAGAAAGTCTTAAATAAATGTTACCCCTTGTGCCTATAAATAACAATCATTTCCCAAGGCTTTCTTCCATTTCATTTTCACCTCTCCACTCTCTCTCTACCTCTCATCCACTCGGAAAACCAGAGTAGAAGGGAAGGAAGGAAGAAGAAGAAGAAGAAGAAGAAGAAGAAGAAAAAAAAGAAAAAAAAAAGAAGAAAAAGGAGAAGATCAAGGAAGCAATAAACTTCTTCTAAGTCCTATAACTAACAAGTAAGAATCTTCTAAAACCCTTCTTTACTTTCTCTAATATCACATTCTTATTTTCATACCTCTTTAAGATAAAAGATGAAGGATAAAAATGAAGGAAGATGAATGTAGTTCTTGAAAACAAGAAAAGAAGTAAAATCCATGTTCTAGGGAAGTTCGAAATGAACCAAAGATGAAGAACAAATAATCTATAAAATGATTAATAACTTGGTATCCACTCGGAAAACCAGAGGAGAAGGGAAGGAAGGAAAAAGAAAAATAAAAAGAAGAAGAAAAAGAAGAAAAATGAGAAGATCAAGGAAGCAAGAACTTTCTTCTAAGTCCTAGAACTAACAAGTAAGAATCTTCTAAAACCCTTCTTTACTTTCCCTAATATCACATTCTTGTCTTCATACCTCTCTAAGATAAAAGATGAAGGATAAAAATGAAGGAAGATGAATGTAGTTCTTGAAAACAAGAAAAGAGTAAAACCTATGTTCTAGGGAAGTTGGAAATGAACAAAAGATGAAAAAAAAAATCTATAAAATGATTAATAACTAGGTATTGCATATATTATGATGTTATGTTATGTTTGGACATGCTTTGGATGAGTTAAAATAGGAATAATTGTTGGATATTTGAGTTTGCGAAGAAAGGACTAAAACAGAGTAGCTTTTAGGCCAATCCTTGAATTTTCGTGGAACCTAAATGAACTCTAAATTAAAAGATTTTTATAACAGAGGCTCTTTAGGGTGTCATGAGTATGTGTGATGTTTGATTGGACCCAAAAATGTATTTTTGAACCCCTTTGTGAATTTTAAAATTTCTGTGACAGAGAGGCAGAAACAGAGCCCACTTTGAAACCTTGTATCGTGCTCTACACAAATCCCCTTATGATGATCCACATATCGAGAGAACGATATATGAGTCTAGTTTCACCCCCTATTTACAAAAGTTAATTTCATTAAGTAGATTTCGATATATGTTGAACTTTCCAAACAGACCCTACTGTCAACAGATTCTGTTATAGTAATTATTCAACCCCTTTCTGTTCATAACCAACTCTTGGTTCCTTCATAACAAATGTAGATAACGCCTTAATATAGCTCTCTATAATTTTTCATAAGTTTCCAGTGAGTTTTAGTAATTTTAATGTATTTTAATTCTCGGAGGCAGATTCTGGAATCTCTGTTTTGAGCAGAGAAATGATGTGTGAATGTTCCTTTAACCTTAAGTCATGTTTGTTTCCTTTATAAACTTCATCAATGGGTTTAAATGTATGTTTATAGATGGAATAAATGTTATATGACCTCAACTTATGTTATGACATCTCTCATGCATGGCCTGGGTCTTGGGTGGGGTTGTTCACCTTGCGACTAGCTTGTTTGGCGTTGTTTTTTGTTGGACATTGTGATTGTTGTCGACAAGTTCACATAGTTGTGACTTTGGTTTTGATCTCGTGATGGAGAGGGTTGTTTTCCCTTCTATGTGGTAATCTTGTGTAAGTATAGTACCGTGTCGGACCAATGATCTTAACATCAGACTAGTCAGGACTCATGAGGGAGGTGGTTCTGGGGCACAATGGTCGGCAACATATTGGATACGGAGTCTCCGCCTGGCTGTTCCCCGCCGCCCTTGGTGTTGGAGTCCCAGGAATCCCGAAACAAGAATGTAGAACGAAATACGTGGACAAGGCATAAACGTTGCGAAAAAAACTTTTATACCTTTAGAGATTGGGTTGGATTGATCTGTGTGACTGCAATGATTCCGTAGAGACAACTATAACACCCCGAAATTCTCGGTTCGTTAAGAGACATACTAATAGTAATTAGGGATATTCTAAGACAACCATCCAACAAAAACTTAATATTTATCATATA
>JAUTBS010381614.1:0-10347 GCA_032361285.1 Aequorea victoria | reverse complement strand
TTTTGCTGTAAAGAGTATCTTGCAATTAATTTCTGTGATCTTGATTTCTCTTTGTCAAAGATTTGAGGCATCTTCTTAGGATTGCTACTGAAATAAATCTCCATAAATACTCCTGATTGAATATAGTCGTTGAAGATCAAGTCCTGACATTTAATACTTTGAGATAAAATCATTTTTCTTCATTAATCTTAGAAAATCAATTTCAGCAATTTTTTGGGTCGATTCAAATTGTTCCTGGAGGGTACTTGCCTGCTGATGGGTCGTCTCACTGATGAGTTGGGTCGACTCATGTGACTTTGGAGGCTACTGTCTGGAGTTGGGTCAACTCACTATTGAGTTGTGTCGACTCACATTGCTTTTGAGGCTACTGTCTGTGGTTGGGTCGACTCACTGTTGGTTTGGGTAGACTCATGAGAGGGGCTATGCAATGGGTCGACCAAAAAGGCTTTCTGTGTCAGCTCAAGGCTTCTGGGTCGACTCAAAGTGTACTTGGGTCGACTCACAGTATTGTATTGCACTTGAGTCGAGGTCTGGGTCGAGACATGTCGACACTGGCACATTTCTTTGAACTTGGGTCGACTCACAATGGTGTTGGGTCGGCTCATGAAATCAATATAGGCGTTAGGTCGATGTCTGGGCTGATATAGGTCGACTTTGGCAAGGTTTTTTGCTCTTGGGTCGACTCATAGTGGACTTGGGTTGACTCATTGTGACATATAAGGCATTGGGTCGATGTTTGGGTTGACATATGTTGACTCTAGCAATGTTCACTGACTTGGGTCGACACCAGAGGATAAGAGGCACTTGGGTCGACACAAGGAGATGGTGGGTCGACTCAAAGCTACGCCTATCAAAACTACAGAGAGTTGTTTTTACTTGGGTCGACTCAAAGTTATGCCTGTCAAAACTACAGAGAGTTGTTTTTGCTTGGGTCGACTCATGGGAGACTTGGGTTGACTCAAAGTTACGCTTGTCAAAACTACAGAGAGCTGTTTTTGCTTGGGTCGACTCATGGGAGACTTGGGTCGACTCAGGTATACTCCGTTTATAAAAATGTCGTGATTTTATATTTTTGGGTTGACTCAAATGAAGGTGTGGGTCGACTCAAAATGCTCTATTTTGACATTTGGGGTTTAGAATCTGTTTAGAAGTGGTTTAAACGATAGGTTTTGTTTGAAAAAATATTTGAATACTTATTTAAGTACCTGAAATTACTTAAATCAATGTTAAATACAACGTTAATTCTTTTAATGGGAGTTAACCTATTAGATAAACACTTAAGTACATTTTGACGTTTAATTGAGATATATATGACATTATGTGATCAAAAGATGCGATATATCGAATATGATCAATTAACATATTGTTTGAGAATATTTAAGCTTGATGTATAAAACTTTAGAGCTTGTTTAATCATATAAAGAGATTTGTTTGTTATCATTAAAACTATATTTGATTTGTTAAAATCTTGGGACTAACAATACATTGTTTCCTAAGAGAATTATGAAAGAAATTTCTTTCAAAAGTCCCATCAATTTCATTTTCCTTTCATTTTCTAATTTAGTCAAATCAAATTTCTCTCCTCTCATGGAGAGATATTTGTGCACATATATATGTATATATATATATATCTACATTGAAGACTTCTTTGAGAAGGAAAATTAAATTTACAAGTTATCTCATGGGTCCTACCTTTCAAACCTTTTTTTTTAATCTAAAAAGTGTAACATCACTCCCTTCTTTTGGGGCTGGCTAGGGTGGGGTCCATGTTCCATGTTTATCTCTTTTATTTATTTATCTTTTTAATTAATAGTATTGTTCTGGGCCCAAATAAGTTTTTGAGTTGATTTTAGGGCCTCCATTTTCGATTTGGGTTATTCTTTATATTTGGATCTATTTAATAATTCTAATAATATTTTAGCCCATAAGAAATTATATATTAGGCTCACTTTTTAATTTCATATTTGGGCTAATTTGGATTTTAAATCATATTTGGGTCTCGTGGATTAGCTTAAGAATATTGAGCTAATTTCATTATTTTCATTTTGGGCCTCTCACTCTTTGAGCTCAAATCTATTTTTTTTTCCCATTTAATTTTTATGTTTTGAACCTAGTTTAATTGTTGTGTCAAAACTAGTTTCTTGAACTTGTATATTTCTACTTAACCTTCTATTGATATCTTTGAACCTTTGTTAAATTCTTGAACTAAAGTCTTCTAGCTTATTTAGGTCTTTCTTGAATCTTTTCATGTAGTCCTCTTAAATAATTAACTTGGGCCTCCAAACAAATTCTTTATTTAAGTTCACATGTCTTACGCCTAATCTTGAATTTTAGAAGTTTTACTTTCAAGTCTTCTTCTCTTAATAGAAAGAATATATAAAACTGTAATCTTATTATTGGTTCAAGATCATGAGGTGTTACATGAAGAACCTTCATTAGGCATATTCATTTAGCAAATCAATTTTAAGATCACATTGAAAAAACTTTCAAAAATAATTGAGTGAACCCGCTCTGATACCAATTGAGAAATCAAAAATTCCTTTGATTGATGAATTGACTTGCTAATATTATATCCTTAAGAAAATAAACTAAGCTCACAATCACAAGAGACAAACAAATAATTAACGTGGTAAAACATCAATAAGGTACAAACCCATGGGACCAAGTCGAGATCCTCAAGCACTATAATAAAATATCGTTACAAAAAATTCTTACAACCCAACTGTGAATCCACACTCTTGGCTATAAAGAAATCTTGTTGAATCTACGGTCACCGCCTTCTTAGAACTTGAACCACAACAGATCTGAATCCACAAATATTTAATAACTCTAGGAATTCACCAACAAAGCTTACAATGCTTTTGAAATCCTTTAAATGACTTGAGGATTGTAGAGAAGAGAAATTATCCTTGAAGAGAGATCAACTCAATCATGTAAAGTTAAATATATTGAAATGTTCTCAATATCTTATAACGAGAACCCGTTTAGAAGCTTAGAAACATCTTTCTCTGAATTTCTCAAACGACTCGTTGAAAACTTCTCAAATGAGATGATAATGAAGCAATCTATTTATAACGTAGGTTAAAGTCAGTGCTTAAGCACGAGTTGAGCACCAAACTAAAAATACACCACATTTTGGAAAATCGCCTCTCTATGTCGTGCTCAACAGGTGCTCGAGCACGAGTTGAGCACACGAAGCTTTAAAAGTTAAAATTGAGTCTTGGTATCTCTGTTATCTCACTCATTTAAGATGTCAAACTCGATGCAATAGTCAATAAGTGAGATTTCCAATATTTATTGTTTAAAGAATAAATAAAAACAAATACATCTTAAAAGGTATTTATCAAACGGGATTTCCAAAATAAAATATAAGGATGATATAATTGTTGGGCGGCAGAAATGATGCCCACAAATAAGAACTTGTTGATCCAAACAAGAACGATAGATATACGTAATGACCCAACCAACAATATAAATTAAGAATCAAACAACGCAAATAAGAACAATCAAGAACACAAAGAATATACGTGGTTTGGCTGTCCACCTACGCTCACGGGTAAGAAGCAGATTAATCCACTAATGAACAATTAAGGATTACAACTCTCCCTCACCACACTCTGATCTCTTAACCTTTTTTTTCTTAAAAAAGCACTTATGAGACTCTGAATTTCGTTCTAGTGTTCTATGACCTAACTGACCATAGGGGCTAAGCTGAAAAATACTACTTATGTGTCTCTCGCCCGTGGCGCTGTCCGAACAGAGATCACTGCCGTCCGGATAGAGGTTTCTGAAGAAACCTATATCGTTGTGGTTGTCCGAACGCTGAGGCTCTCGTTTGGACGGTGTTTGATAGTGTACAAAAGGACCCCTCTGCTCTCGGGTGTCCAGAAGGCGGTGATCCCTGTTTGAATGGTGGAACTCTAGCAGCACAATTTTGTGCCACACCCCAACAATCTCCACCTTGGCACAAAATTTGTCCTTCCTGTGGAAACTTGCTGAAGTTCTCCAATACTGCACTTCTTTTTTGGGTAGACGTGCTTTACCTTTTTCGACTTCTCTGACTCAGTTACTAGCCTTTTCATCATGCCTGGACTATTTGCAACTTTCCTATTTGAGGTGGGATCTTCACTAACTGTGATTAGAGCGAAACTGTTATTGTCTTTAAAGTTTTGCCTGACTAGAGCTTTGTATGTATTTTTCTCTCTGTCCTTTACAACTGTATTAAGTCTTTGGTCATTCAACCACTTCTGCCGCTGTTTTGAACTCATCTCACAGTGACCTGACTGTGCTAGTATTATAGGGATAGCTCCACCTACCACTGTGCTCTCTACCAATCTATTGAGACGCCCAGTTTTCTACCCTTTCATGATCACAATTGAACTATTGCTGACCTTCATTGCTCTACCTTTACTTGTGTACACACAGCCCAAAAAATCCAAGATGCCTAAAGAGATCAAAATTCTCTTTAGCCTTAGAACGTGTCTAACATTACCTAAAATCCTAACGATCCCGTCAAACATCCTTATTCTGACTGTACCAATTTCAATGGCATTGCATGCTGCATCGTTCTCCATTAGAACTGTACCGCTATTACAGAATTTATACATCTCAAACCAATCTTTATTAGGACACATATGATAAGAGCATCCAGAATCTAAAATCCATGCATCTGACAGGAAATTAATATCTAAAGAAACTGGAAGTACTGAAATTACATCTGCATCTACCTCACTGTCTGATGACCCTTCTTGCATATCTGACAAAGTTTGACGCCACTTTCTTCCCCTTTCTCTTTTCTTCCATATGCTTCTTTAATTCCTGGCACCTACACTTGTAGTGACCAATTTTGTGGCAATAGAAGCATTCCAGATCTCTTTTTTCAGTTGACTTATTGCCATTAGAATGTCCTTTCCTCGATCTACTATTCCTCCTGCCTCATTTTGGTTCTAAATTTTTCATAACCAGACCTTCTGCACGTGACTCATCCTCTCTCTTCATCTTTTCACGTGATAAGAGAGCACTGGTTACTTTCTCAAGTTTTAGTGTTTCCTTCCCGTACATCAAGGTAGTCACAAAATGATCATAGAAAGATAGTAGCAATGCTAGGAGTAAGATCGTCTTATCAGCATCCTCAACTCTCACATCAAATCATGACAGTTGAGTAATAAGCATATTAAACATATTTAAATGCTCTAACAGATCTGTACATTCTATCATCTGCAGTCTATACAACTATTTTCTCACGTACAATTTGTTGGCCAGATTTTTCTTTATATAAAGGCCCTCCAGCTTCTGCCAGATCGCCTTTGTCGACTAATCGTTTAGGATGTTATGAATAATATTGTCGCTTGGATTTAGATGAATGACGCTCGCGAATCTTGCATTCAGATCCTCTTAATCATCTTCCCTCATTGCCTCAACTTCTTAGCCTTGCAGAGTAATGCTTTGAAGACCCCCTACTGGATCAATAGATTCTTCATCCGTTGTTGCCACAACGAGAAGTTGTTCTTACCGTTGAACTTCTCGACTGCATATCTGGTGATCATCTTCTCTATCGCTAACAAATGATCAACTACTACAACTGTGGGCTCTAATACCAATTGTTGGGCGGCATAAACGATGCCCACAAATAAGAACTTGTTGATCCAAATAAGAATGATAGATATACGTAATGACCCATCCAATAATATTAATCAAGAATCAAACAACGCAAATAAGAACAATCAAATACACAAAAAATATATGCGGTTCGGCTGACCGTCTACGTCCACGGGTTAGAAGTAGATCAATCCACTAATGATCAGTTAATTCTCTCGAAAATACGTACGACACAACCTAAAGTTGGTCAGGACGAACAAAGATCCTGCCAAAATGGGACGCATTCGGACTATAAGACCACAAGCCGCAGGCGCAATGCGTTACACCAAATTGGGCAGATCGAAGGGAAGCCCTTCTTTCTTAGAAAACGTTGATACGTAGCCCAAGTCAGATTTAATTAAAAATATTAACAATTCTCTAAAACGTTAGTCTAGGGACACAAAAAATTAAAAATTAAAATTCTCCTAAAAAATCGTAAAAAACGTTTGTTCTAGAGACAAAAATAAAATTTCATCTTAGGAAGCATTAACCCGCGACCTGACGGCAAATTAAAGTTTCCATCGAAAAACGTGAAAATGTTATTTAGGGACAAAAACAAAATTTTCCACCGTGGAAAATGTTAACACGCAACCCAAAAGCAGAAAACCAAAAAACATACACATATGCAAAAATATGGAATAAGAAATACCGGGTTCAGGTCTGTTTTAATCCTAAGAGTTGAAGTTGTTTGGTGTTGTGTTCTGAAAAATCATCCATCTAAACACTTCGGGCCTACCCTGTGCATACTAAGTCCATTATTCTTTTTTAAATTTTATTTGGTTTAATTAAACAGAAATGAAATAGACATACATGACGGTTCGACACCGAGAGATGAAAACTCAGAGATCGAAGCAGCAGATTCGGGTCTGTGCTGGTGTCAGTGTAGTAGAAGCGGGAAACCAGCAAAAACACCCAAGAATAGGTCAAAGGGTCGTACCTCACTGGGTCGAAACCCCCAGGCATCTCCCCAGCCAAAACCCCACAGAAGGGATCTGGAACCTGAAGGTTGTCCATCGCTGGCTCCTCAGTATGGCGCTCTGAAGGTCTGCCATCCTCCATGACCCGGGCAGCATCAGTAGCGTCTAGCAAACCGTTCATCACCGTAGATTGCTCGGAGGCCTGCTAGGAATGGCTAGAGAGAGTCGTTGAGTCCTACAAAGCCGCTCAGCTGATCAAAGAAAGAATCAGAGATTGGGGTCTTGCCAGGTTGGGCGGTGACCACTAGGACATCAATAGTGACATCAGTCGCTAGAACTGTCAGAGAGGGATCTATCTCGTAACTCGCACTACTTTGGTCGAGGTTTACACCGCTAGCCGTCTGATCCTCATTGTTTTCTATTTAGAAGGTTGGAATTCGGAAGTAAGTCAAAAGTAGAGAGAGTAAGAGAGAGTAAAGAGAGCGGAGCACGTTGGAGTTTCGTGTACGGACGAAATGAACCACCATCCAAACTTAAACAAAACTCATGACTGTTGGCCTACCTAGCGCGCGCCACTTCCTTCCTTCAAAGATGGCGTTGCGCCACTTTACTCCTAGGGCGTCACGGCAGCGCAATCATCACGTAGTGCCACGCCACTTCCCTCCTCGTGTGTTGGGAAATCCAATCATCACGTAGTGCCACGCCACTCCCCTCCTCATGCGCTAAGAAATCCAATCAGCACATGGCGCCATGCCACCTCGCTCCTCATGACGTCAACTCAGCCAGAGACACGTGGCGCAAGCTACGTGTCCACCTCCTATTCGTCATTTTATGAGTTTTAAATTAAAAAATTCCAAAATTTGGGGTCTATCCTCGATAAAAGAAACTTTAAAAATCATTTTCGATCACCAAAATCATCTAGCTACTCATGACAAGTTTCATTCTCACATCGTGGGATTCCAAACAAGGTCCGTCTCATGACCTTAAACTGAGTACTTTGGGTCCATCTCACGACCTTAAACTGAGTACTTTTGGGTCCGTCCCTCAATCTAAAACCAAATAAATTGGTCTGTCTCATGACTTTAAAATGAGTACCTTGACTCATACATGACTTTAAACTACGCACATGGTTCAGCATGACTTTAAACTGAATAAACAATTCGACATGACTTTAAACTACGTACGCAGTCCGGTATGACTTTAAACTGAGTACGCAGTCCTATATGACTTTAAACTTCGCACGTGGTCTGGCATGACTTTAAACTGAGTACGCAGTCTGGTACGACTATAAATTGGGTACGCAGTCCGGCATGACTCTAAACTACGCACGCGGTCTAGCACGACTTTAAACTGAGCACACGGTCCACTCATAACTTTAAAAGGATAGTTTTGCTCGTTTTTGTTTTTCTTATTTTTGTTAGCCTAAGAACAATTTAATCAAAAGGGACTGTCTATTGTACTTTGACATTCACTCACCCACGTGTTGCGGTGAGAGTTCTGTCAAAGAGGGACAACTGTAGACATCCTAATTTTGACTAAACCGAACATAGGCTGGTTCTGTAAGCTTTCGATGATGAATGCATACATCAGTCATGTCGAAGGAGCCTCCGTGTGAGTCCAAGTGTCCAAGGAATACCCCAAAATACCCCAAAACACTCAAAATACCAAAAATACCCCTCGGTGCCACCTCAACCAGGTGCGCGCCACTTTCCTCCAAAGAACCCCACGCCAGTTCAAAATCACGCCACTTCCCTCCAACCTGGCATCATGCCACTACCTTTTTCCTTACCCTGACCACGCTACTTCAAACCTCAAGCCACATTTAACCCTGGCGCCACGCCACCTCCACCTAGCGCGGGCCACTTTGAGAGGAAACTTCGGCTCCAAGACAGCTCCTCACCCAAAATTTATATATAGAAGACCTTGCTTCTCATATTTCAGACACCCAATTCTCTAACACCAAACCTCTACAGAATTGAATCCCAACTTATATACGAGTCGAACCTCTGCCAAAATATAAATTTAAGCATAAGAAATTCACAAAACTTTTACTGAAACTCGAAACTAAGACTAACTAATTCAGAATCCTTTGCATTGGAAGGACTCTGAGGACTCAAAAACTGTACGGAAGACCTCCCGGGAACATGCCGTATTTGAGAAAAAAGTTTCGAAACTGCTTGAAACCTCACTCCTCTTTTGGGATATATGGTAAATCTCCATTTTTCTCATCTCTTTCATTTATCCACTAGCTCTTAAAACCTCTTTCTATTCGGTAAAAAGGGGAGAAAGAGGTCGTTGGCCTCGTTCTCCCCGGTTCTGTCTTCTATTTCTTGTTCAAGCATGTTTTTTCATCTCTTATAAAAGCATATTTTTCTTTCTTCTCAGCCTTTTAGTAGCTTTAGAAATGCATGAAATGTAAGGCTTTAACTATTTGTTGAAAATCTTACATGAATTGTCATTTATATATAAAAATACATACACATGAAAGCACACTATTTTTTTTTAAAACAGTAACCCATTTTGGGCCTCTGAATGTCGAGCTCACTCTTCCATGGTGACGTGCGCTACTTCTAGAGAACCCCAAGGTGGCGCACGCCATGTCCAAATGGCGCGCGCCAGGTGATGAGGTGGCGTGCGCCACCTCCGTTGAAAACCAGTAGCCTTTTATGCATATTTTTTACGTGTTGGAATTTTTGTTAAAATGCTATCTTTTTTTATTTTCGTATAAAAACACAATTGCACGTAAGAGCACACTGTTTTCTTAAAATAGTAGCTCATTTTGGGCCTTTGAGTGTCGAGCTCACTCTTTCATAGTGACGCGCGCCACTTTTAGAGAGCCCAAAAGTGGCGCACGCTATGTTAGGAGGTGGCGTGCGCCACCTGTGCTTGCAACCAGTGGCTTTACAGTAGCTTTTTGCATCTTTTTGTTTTAACAGTATGTTTTATATGCATCAACTGCACTGATATGTTGCCATCTCCCACTTGCCATGCCATTAAGTGTAAGAATGCATAGAAGAGCTTTAGTTTTAGGCTAGGTTTTACTTCCTTGTTTGCTTTTTAATGTTTTTTTCTTCAACCCTCTTTGTGTATGTGTTGTTATTGATAAATTTAAGACAAGAACTAATGAAGCGGTTAAGTAGATGTCGATCTTTAGATCGGGCAAGAGGGGTGCCTAACACATTCTCATTTTGTACCCTAGCTCCCGAACCATTATCTCTGGTAATGACGGACTAGTTCCTTGAAAGTTTTGGTTTCTTGGTTTCCTACTAAAAATAAGTGGCGATTTCAATTGTGCGGCCTTTAATACAAACGCATTTGGGGGAGGCTTTCTTTTTAAAACATGAAACAAACTACTTTTTCCTTTATCCTAAAAACTGAAAGCGAATTTTCAAAAAGAAATAAAACAAAAAAGAAAAGAGCGAGTTCGATGAGTTTTTCGAAGAAGGCTTCCTCACAACTATTCATATTGTTTGCTTGCCATTTTTCGTGTTCTATATTTATTAAATATTATTAAAAAAGAATGTTCTTTAAAAGATCCTATTCATCCCCCCTTTAGGGTCATTCTTTGTGTTGGTCCGTATATGAACAACCTAGAGAGGGGGTGAATAGGTTGATTGGCAACTATTTTAACTTAAAGGCCTCTTTTTAAATTTCTTCTTATTAATTTCTTCCTATTGCACTTATATGATAAACAAAAAGGCAGCGGAAAATAAAGTAATTAAAGTGCAATATTAACAAAGAAGATGAGGGAAAGAGAATGCAAACCAAAGACACCAAGGCTTATAGTGGTTCG
>JAUTBS010381503.1:0-10347 GCA_032361285.1 Aequorea victoria | reverse complement strand
AATATGTTGTCTCAAACAACTCATAAAATAATATTGTCTCAATATGAAAATGTAATGAATGTCCAAAGAGGTCTTAACCTTGGATCCCACGAAACTACCGAGTCTATCAACTAACTTCTTCACTGGTTACTTGAAATGGTTAATTACAACGTCAGCTAAAGATGAGGAATAGAAGCATGCATGATAAAATACAGTTCTAAAGCTGTTGATTCAAAATAACTATATTTCAACATAATTATGGCATGAGATAAACAGTATAGACAAAAGGGTGATAGCACAACCCATATTTTCTTCTTTGTCAAAATATTTATATTTTCTTCATGATCTCGATCTCAAGACGAGTCATCAACATATCTCAAACTGGGCATCAGAGATGCCAACAATATTCTCGGGACATAAACATGTCAACAATATAATCAGCACATCATAATTTCAATAATGGTATAGCGATATGATCATCAGTCAATACGGTGGGAAACCATGAACAACCATAGGAACCTCCTAGGTAAAATATGTAACCAATGCCAATATAAATAATACTCAGGGCGGCTTTGACCTGTTGGATCCAATATCGAACATAGAGTCACTACACGATGGCGCCTGGGTCTTTTCCCTAAGACGATCCAGTTCAGGTCACCGGAAGCCCCATGATGTCCCTTAACCTGTTGAGCAACTAGAGTCACCACGAGTTTTAAACCGGGTCTTTTCCCTAGCAGCAAGAGTCACCTCCGTAGAGAACTTTCCCTGGACTTTCTCATGGTCCCAAAAGAAATTACATGATCGCACCATAACATAAAGAATCTTTTGTATATCATACAAGGTAAAAACATTTGTACCATGATTTTTACAAGAGAAATACGTTAACAGTACACTTAAAAGAATTTAAAAACATACACTTTTTCTTTTTAAATTAATTTGGGAATATTGGAATTTGTTGAAAGTATAAAGCATGATTAACCACTCACCTGAAGTCCAATGAAAACCACAATATGTAACAACAATGGCAATGTAGGGATCCACGTCACCATAATTTATACAATGTAATAGGTCAAGAACTAATGCTATCAAAATTGGATTTAATTACCAAAAGTAAACCTGCTTTATCATATAAGTTTTGAAGTTTGTTTCATATGTTAGGTTAAGAATTAATTGATTTACATGGTCATTAAACTGGTACCCAAACATGGCCTTAGCTTTAGGATTGATACTTAAAGGTTTTATGAAAACTCAACAGTTTGAGTCGACACAAAGGGTCAAGGAGTCGACTCAACAGAGAAAACTCTTAGTGCAAAGGTAACACAGACGACCATGAGCCGACAGATCCAAGGCCATGTGTCGACTCAAAGGCTGCAACTCTCGGCATATATCACAATAAGCGACTGTGAGTCGACCAAAAGGGAAGGTGAGTCGACCCAAACAGAGTGAGCTGATACAACTCCTCGTTTAGTCGACCAGAACAGACATGAGTCAACTTAAGGCAGGAGTGAGTCAACCTAAGTCCCACAGGTCATCATGAGTCGACTCAAAAGGTTCATGAGTCGACCCAAGGTGGACCAATAGGAGAGGCTATGATTCGACCCAAAACATGAATGAGTCAATCCCAGGCCACACTGAGTCGACCCAAGACAGGAGTCAGTTGACCCAAGCGAAGGCCTGAGAAAGCACCGAGACCTCACCATCATGAGTCAGCCCAACATCCACGTGAGTCGACCCACTAGTGAAGAAACCAAGTTCTAAGGAATGTGAGTCGACTCAACCTCAAGGTGAGTCGACCCAAGGCTGCGAACTAGAGATTTCACAGTGTGAAATTTCGAAATATCAGGTATTGCTTTCTTTTTTCCTCAGTATTGTTATTTATTTTTATTTTATCATATTCCTGAGTAGGTATATATATACATAACCATATATATATATATTATATATTTTTATACATAGATCTTTCTGTTGTAATACGTATATATATCAAATTGTATATCATATATATATATATATCAATTTATATATCTCGATCTATTTTGTTCTCAGCCTATGTATGGTACATATATATATATATATATATATGTATATATATATATGTGTGTGTGTGTGTTCTTGTAATCAGTTGAAGATTGAGTTTTTAACAGTTATTTATATAGATATATAATAGCTCTGATGTATATACATATATATCAATTTATATACATTGATGAAATAGAGGGTGAGAGGGACGAACCAGAGAATAGGGAAGGAGACGACTAATGACGGTGGTGGCACCGGTGATGGATGGCGACGCCGGCGACGAGGGGAATCGCTGGTGGTTGCATCGGTGGTGGTGGGTTGCACTGGTGGCGCTGAGACGGAGAAAGAGATATATTGCAAAAAGCGAGTGATCATAGAGAAATATGAGGGTTCCTATGAAGGGAATCACGTTTATAAAGGATGGTAGCAGATTTTCAGGGATCACATCCCACAAATCTCTCCTTTATATCTATCTTTCTATTTTTAGAACTTATACTGCTGTCATCATGAGCTAACACGCACGGAGAATCTTTTCATTTAAGGTTTTAAATTTATTTCCTCTTTTCCTTCATGTTTATTATTTAGTATCATTATTTAAAATCCATAATATTTATTAATTTATTTCATTAAATTTTTCTTTACTAGTTATTTTAATTTAATAATTTATTAAGATTTTTGGGTTTTACATGCTTCCCATCTTAAACGAATTTCATCCTCGAAATTATAATACTAAACTTGAGAAAACAAATGTAGGTAGCGTTCACGAATTTTATCTTCGCATTCCCATGTGGGCTCTTCTACTTTATGATTTTGCCATAAGATTTTGACGAGTCAAATCTGCTTGTTCCGTAGCACCTTATTTTTAGTATCAAGAATCTGAACTGTTTGTTCCTCATAGGTCAAATCTTCGCGGACTTGAAGTGGCTTTAATACCGCTCTTGTCACACCCCAATTCAAGAGCAGTGACCGGCCATGGAGCATAGGCTTTGGCCTAATGAACCACGAAAAATCCTTAATCATTCAATTAGCTAATAATATGCTAATATATTCCGAATGCATGGAATATAACAGCCAAAAATCGATAATAATCAATGTGAGGCACAAACGGCCCATGTTGTCATAATCAAATATTGTCTCAAATAACTCATAAAATAATGTAGTCTCAATGCAAAAATGTAATGAATGTGCTAAGAGGTCTTAATCATGAATCCAACGAAGCTACCGAGTCCATCAACTAACTTCTTCACTAGTTACCTGAAATGGTTAATTACAATGTCAGTTAAAGCTGGTGAATGGAAGTATGCATAATAAAACACAGTTCTAAAACTGGGGATTCAAAATAACTATATTTTAACATAATCATGACATGAGATAAATAGTATAGACAAAATGGTGATAACACAACCCGTCATTTCTTCTTTGTCAAAATATCTATATTTTCTTCATTATCTCGATCTCAAGACGAGTCATCCACATATCTCAAACTGGGCATCAGAGGTGCCAACAACATTGTCGAGACATAAACATGTCAACAATATAATTAGGACGTAATAATTTCAATAATGGTATAGCGATATAATCATCAATCAATACGATGAAAAACCATCAACAACCACAGGAGCCTCCTGGGTAAAATAAGTAACCAATGCCAATATAAATAATACTCAGGGCAGCTTTTTCCGGTTGGATCCAACATCGAACATAGAGTCACCACAGGATGGCACCTGGATCTTTTCCCTAAGACGATCTAGTTCAGGTCACCGGAATCCCCGGACTATCCCTTAAACTCTTGAGCAACTAAAGTCACCACGAGATTCAAACCGGGTATTTTCCCTAGAGGCAAGAGTCACCTCCATAGAGGGCTATTCCTTGGACTTCCTCATGGTCCCAAAAGAAATCACATGAGCGCACCATAATATAAACAATCTTTCGTATATCATACAAGGTAAAATATTTGTACCATAATTTTTACAAGAGAAATACGTTAACAGTACACTAAAGAATTTGGAAACATATACTTTTTTTTCTTTTCAAAGTAATTTGGGAATACGGGAATTTGTTGAAAGTATATAACATGATTAACCACTCACCTGAAGTCCAATGAAAGCACAATATGTAACAGCAATAGCAATATAGGGATCCACGTCACCCAATTTATACAATGTAATAGGTCAATAACTAATGCTATCTAAACTGGATTTAATTACCAAACGAAACCTCCCCCTATTTTATAAGTTTTCAAGTTTGTTTCATATGTTAGGTTAAGTATTAATTGATTGAGATGGTCATTAAACTGGTACCCAAACATGGCCTTAGCTTTAGGATTGATACTGAAAGGTTTTTAGAAAAACTCAGCATTTTGAGTCGACACAAAGGGTCAATGAGTCGACTCAATAGAGAAGACTCTCGGTACAAAGGTAACACAAACGACTATGAGTCGACACAGCCAAGGCCATGTGTCGACTCAAAGGCAGCAACTCGTGGCATATATCACAATAGGCAACTGTGAGTTGACCCAAAGGGATGATGAGTCAACCCAAAGCAGAGTGAGCTGATACAACTCCTTGTTCAGTCGACCAAAATAGACATGAGTTGACTCCCGTCAGCAGTGAGTCAACCCAATTCGCACAAATGATCATGAGTCAACTCAAAAGATTCATGAGTCGACCCAAGGAGGACCAATAACTGTGGCCATGAGTCATCCCAAAACATGAATGAGTCGACCCCAGGCCACTCTGAGTTGACCCAAGGCAGTACTGAGTCAACCCAAGAAAAGGCCTAAGAAAGAACCGAGATCTCACCATCATGAGTCGACCCAACTTCCACGTGAGTCGACCCACAGGTGAAGAAACCAAGTTCTAAGGAATGTGAGTCGATTCAACCTCAAGGTGAGTCGACCGAAGGCTGCGAACCAGAGATTTCACAGTGTTAAATCTCGGGATATTTCACAGTGTTCTAAGGAATTGCTTTCTTTTCTTCCTCATTATTTTTATTTTTATTTATTTTATCATATTCCCGAGTAGATATATATATACATAACCATATATATATGATGCATTTTTATACATAGATCTTTCTGCTGTAATACGTATATATCTCAGATTGTATATCATATATATATATATGTGCTTATAATGTAATAAAGATTGAGTTTTTAACAGTTATTTACATAGATATATAGTTGTTGTTATGTATATACATATATATCTATTTATATACATCGGTGTAACAGAGGGTGACAGGGACAAGTCAAAGAATAGGTAAGGAGATGATCGATGACGATGGTGGCACCGGTGATGGGTGGCCACGCTGGCGATGAGGGGAATCGATGGTGGCCCTGTGGCAGTGGCGCTGAGAGAGAGAAAGAGAGATATCATAGAGAGGGAGAGATGGCACAGAAAGATGAGGGTTCTGAGGAACAAAATCACATTTATAAAGGATGGTAGCAGATTTCCAGGGATCACATCCCACAAATCTCTCCTCCAGATCTATCTTTCTATTTTTAAAACTTATCATGTTGTCATCACCAACTAACATGCACAGAGAATCTTTTCATTTATGGTTTTAAATTTATTTCCTCATTTCCTTCATGTTTATTATTTAGTATCATCATTTAAAATTTAGAATATTTATTAATTTATTTAATTAAATTCCTATTTACTAATTATTTTAATTTAATAATTTATTAAGATTTTTGAATTTTACACATACACTAGAAGATTCGTTGAGTTGCAGTTCTGATTCAAACCTACCAGAATAAGCACGTAAAAAAATTTTAACTCTGGGTAATTGATATTTAGATCTGTATTAACGTCTAATCTAAGATTCGTCAGCAATTTTATTCCATAAATGGTACATGATTAACATCAATGATCGGGAATTGACGGTTGATCTAGTACCTTTGAGAATGCATGACTTTGACCTTATCCTAGGGATGGACTGGTTATCAGTTTATTACGCATCCCTATACTGTTTCCATAAGAAAGTTATGTTTCAAATCCCAGAAGAACTAGAATTTTAGTGGAGATCGAAGTGTTACACCGACATACTTAATCTCCGCTATTAAAGCGCGTAAGATGATAAGTAAGGGGTGTCAGGGGGTTTCGGGACATGTGGTTAACGTTGAGAAAGATACGCCAGAGTTAGAAGACATTCACATAGTACAATAGTTTGTTGATGTTTTCCCAAAAGAGTTACCGGGATTACCAATTGATCGGAAAATATAATTTTCCATTGAGTTACTACCAGGAATGACGCCTATCTCTATTGCTCCTTATAGGATGGCACCCACCAAGCTGTGAGAGTTGAAAGATCAACTGTAAGACTTACTCCATAAAGGTTTTGTTAGGCCAAGTGTATCTCATTGGGGTGCGCCAGTGTTGTTTATTAAGAATAAGGACGGAACCTTACGGATATCGTCAGCTAAACAAGGTCACGACACAGAATAAGTATCCTTTACCTAGAATAGATGATCTAATGGACCAACTGAAGAAAGCCAAAGTATTTTCAAAGATAGACTTGAGATCGGGGTACCATCAATTGAAGATCAAGGAAAGTGACATACCTAAAACAACTTTTTGCACGAGATATGGTCACTATAAGTTCTTGGTGATATCGTTCGGTTTAACTAACACTCCAGCGGCATTCATGAATTTGATGATTCAAGTGTTTCAACTGTACCTTGACTCATTTGTGATCGTCTTTATAGACGATATTCTAATATATTCACTGAGTATGGAAGAGCACGAACAACATCTCACGATCGTATTACAGACGCTGAGATAAAGGAGGTTGTATGCCAAACTAAGTAAGTGTTAGTTTTGATTGAGAAATATAGCTTTTATGTGCTATATTATTTCAAGAGAAAGAATCTCAGTCGATCCTAGAAAAGTGGAAGCCGTAGTAGACTGGCGAACGCCTACAAACATTACAAAAATCCAGAGTTTTCTCAGGTTAACCAGCTATTACTCATGCTTTGTAGAAGGATTCTCGAGTATAGCAGTACCCCTAACGAAGTTAACTCTAAAGGAAACCAATTTTGAATGGAATGAAAATTATGAACAAATATTTGATGAGTTGAAGAAAAGATTAACGATTGTACCAATTTTGACAATTCCCTCAGGAAATAGAGGTTTCGTGGTTTATACTGATGCGTCACACCAAGGGTTGGGCTGTGTGCTCATGCAAGAAGGAAAAGTGATCGCCTATGCATCAAGACAGTTCAAGACTTACGAGAAGAATTATTTGATACACCATCTCGAATTTGTGGGTTTTGTGTTTGCCTCAAAGATCAGGTGATACTATTTGTATGGAGAGATTATAGAGATCTACACGGATCATCAGAGTTTGAAATATCTTTTCATTCAGAGGAGTTGAATCTACCACAGGAAAGATGGAAGGAGTTAATCAAAGACTATAATTATACGATTAACAATCAGCTGGGGAAGGCCAATATAGTCGCGGATGCGCTTAGCATGAAGTCATTAGGAAACGTAGCATATATACGAGACATACAACCAAAATGGTATTGAGGATTGTTATCCTTGGTAGTGGAACCATCGACAAAGACAGAAACAATCTTACTCATGAATTTTACCCTCCAACCACTGGTGATAAACAAAATACAAGAGGCTCAAAAGGTTGATTCACAATTAATGAAGCTGCATGACGAGGTCATGAGGAAGGAAAATAAAGACTTCGTGGTTATGGAAGACGGATTGGTAATGTACGGAAAATGTCTATGTGTCCCTAATAATGACGATCTAAAGAGGGAATTTCTCAAAGAGGCTCATAGTTCCATGTATGCATTGTAGTCGGGAAGCACAAAGATGTATCGAGCTTTACAAGAACACTATTGGTGGAACGGGATGAAATGAGATATTTCTGAGTTTGTGGTAAGATATTTAGTGTGCCGACAAGTGAAGACAGAGCACCAAAAATTGACAAGACTGTTGTAACCACAGCCCATACCTGAATGGAAGTGGAAAAATATTACGATGAACTTTGTGTCTGGGTTGCCTTGCACTCAAAAAGGTCACAACTCCGTGTGGGATATCGTTGACCAATTGACCAAATCAGCTCATTTTCTACCTATCAAAGTTTCTTTTACACTTGTAAGTTAGCTAAATTATATATGGCTAAGATTGTTCGACTTCACAGAGCACTGTTGTCAATAGTATCTAATAGAGACCTGAGATTTACTTCAAAGTTTTGGCTAAGTCTACAGAACGCAATGGGAACGTCTCTAAAGTTTAGCACGGTGTACCATCCACAAACAGGCGGGCAATCGAAATGGACTATTCAAACCTTAGAAGATATGTTACGAGCTTGTGTACTAGATTTTCAAGGGATTTGGGATGTGCACTTACTACTGATAGAGTTTTCATATAATAATAGCTACCAGGCAATCATTAAAATGGCTCCATACGAGGCATTTTATGGTAGATGATGTACAACTCTAATTTTTTGGGACGAAGTTAGTGAGCGAAAGCTTTTAGGACCCAAAATAGTACAAGAAATGATAGACAATGTCAGAGTCATATGTGAACGAATGAAGATAGCACAGGACAAACAAAAGAGCTATGCCGAGAAGTGGAGGAGAGAGTTGATGTTTGAGGTTGGTGACCTAGTGTTTCTTTGAGTATCATCCTAGAAGGGAGTGATGAGGTTCAAAAACAAGGGCAAGTCTGAGGTACATTGAACTGTATGAAATTCTATGGCAAATTCGTGAGATTACTTACCAGTTGGCGTTACCACCAGAGTTGGAACAACTTCATAATGTGTTCCATGTCTCTATACTTTGAAAATATGTACCTGATCCAACTCACGTGCTGACCGCACAACTAGTAGAACTATGTAAGCACTTGTCTTACGTGGAGGAACCAATTCAGACTCTAGAATGGAAGGAGCAAAGACTGCATAATCGGGCAATACCTCTCGTGAAAGTATTATGGCGATATCACAATGTGGAGGAAGCCACGTGGGAAAGGGAGGAGGATATGTGGGAAAAACATCCACACCTTTTTACAATAGGTAAGTAAAATTTCAGGATAAAAATTTTTTAAGTGGAAGATATTGTGACACCTTACTTTTCACAACACAATCATTAACCACTAAATATAGAATGAAAGCGTTAAGCTTTGACGAGTGGCATTCAAACCCTATTATCAAAGGGATAAATATGTGAAACATAAAATGGGATAAACCTAGAAAGGTTTGGATAAAAAGAGTCCAAATAATTTAGAACATGAAATTTTAAAAGTTCAAGTTGGAAAGTCTTTCGAAAGACTAAAAAGGCGCATAAAACTGAAATAGGCCAAAGTAAGGTCTATGAACTCCTAAAACCCAAACATTTAAATAAGAATTTGGGTAGAGAATGAAGCTAAGCCCAACTATTAGGCCCCAATAAATCCATGAGCCAAAGTACACATTTAGAAGTTCAGAGAAAGTAATCTTTGAAAAGACATAAATGAGGCCCAAAAGTAAGGAAAACCTAAAAGAGAAATGAATTAAAGCTTTGAGCCAAACATAATGAGGGCCCAACATATATAAATATTTAGGCCCAATGCTTCAATATTAGGCCCAATAAATTAAGTTCTTAAGCCCAAACCAAGATAGACCCAAAGTTAAAAATTTGGCACAAGGATTTAATTAGGCCCAAACCAATTCTAATTTTCATGAATTTATAAAATAGTAAATAATATATATATATATATATATATATATATATATCCCTTTGTCTGGATTTCCCGTGAGAGGGGGAGTGATGTGACCCTTTAGTTCTAAAAAAAGAAAAAGAAAGAAAAAGGAGGAGACATGAAATGATAGAATGATAAGGACTTTGCTTATGGAAATGCTTTTCTCAAACCTACAAGTCTTCTAATCTTTCATATATATACATATGTATATATATATATATGTGTGTGTGTGCACAACTATTCATGGAAGACTCCCATGTAAGAAGGGAGATTTAATGTGACAAAAAAAAAAGGAAAAAGTAATAAGAAAAAGGAGAAAGTCTTGTGGAAAGACTTTGGAAGAAAAATCTTCCAAAGGCTTTTGGGGGCTCATGATTACTCCATTTGGGAACCCCAACTATGGCTAGAACACAACCAAATTGGTATAACAAAATCCTAAGGGAAGACATCTTGGTTGGATCCTAACTAAATGAAGCATAGTTTGGTCTTTTTACACTCAAACATTTGTCTATAAATAGGGCTATTGTCACGCCCCAATTTGAAAATTGTGATCGGCCGTGGATTGTGGGCCTTAGCCCAACAAGCCAAGTAAGCCTTAACAATATTAAGCGATCTGTATGCTTAATTAAGATTCAATTCAATGCATTTAATA
>JAUTBS010381392.1:0-10348 GCA_032361285.1 Aequorea victoria | reverse complement strand
AATTTATTAATTAACTTGTAATTTAACTTATAGATTTATTAATTAATACTAACTTATAATGTTAGTATTCATTACAATATCAACCTTAACGACATTGTTCCTAGTTGATACTAACTCATTAATTCATAATTCTTAATTCTTTATACAATGAATTAACAGTTTAATTCATCCCAAAATAATATTTCAAAATTTTATAAAATCTCAAATTGGTATTAGTTTATCAAGCTCTTCATTAACTTATAAGTTTTATTAATTAATGTTCGGTTAGATTGTTAATCTTAGAAATATCAATTCTAAAATCAATGTCTCAATTATTTCGTTTTAAAGTTATTATCTTAATCTTTAATTGTTTACTAATAGTGCTATTTAATATCATATAATAATGATCCAAACAATATTTGAATAATTAGAGCAAAACCCCAAGAAAACATTACTGGTCAAACACGTCCGGACGCGCGTCCGGACGCGCTGCGACAGAAACGCCACTGGTTCAGTTCGTCCAGATGCACGTCCGCACGTGCCGCGACCAAGATGAACCGAACTCTGGTTTTTTGATCTTTTTGATTTATTCTTGTTACTTTCATGAATTCTAATAATGTAGGTACATGTTTTAGGATATTTCAAACACTTTTTATTAGATATAACTTTCGTTATAACGGATTAAATTTCAAGATACTCAAAGGTGATATACTATATATATATATATATATACATTCTCTGAAATTCATATTTTCTTGATTTCATTCGATTATTCATCCATTCTAATGTTCTAACTTGATAATCATTTAATCCTTGATATGTTTTGTAAATATAAAATTTCTTATTGTGATCTAAAACATGATAAACTATGTGTGTGTGTGATTAAAATATATTCTGTTAAAGGAAGATTACAGAGGCTAAAAAACTCACCCGAAGAACACCACGGAGGTGATGACGCCGAATCAACAAGAAGATGAAGAGGGTGATGATGTTTGATGCTGGTGCTCGAAGGATTTATGTTGGTAGAGGCTTTAGAGGTGATTTTTGGCAATGGCAGGGAGGTTGGTTGAGAGAGGGAGAAGAAGAACAGCACTGGGAGAGCTTGAAGAGAAGAGAATAGAAACTGAGGGAACTGAGGATTCGTGAGAATCGGCTTGTGATATGAATGGAGGAATGATCTTTTAATAGCAAAAAAAAAAAAAAAAACCAATCCATGAGATAAGGGAAGATCTCAAAATTCTATCAACGAGTTGCCAAAAGGATTTGAGTTGACATATACAGGCTTATCTAGCACCAACGAAATTCCCAATTTTCATATTCTGATTTCTTTCTTCTTCCTATTTTTATTCTCCTTTTTATTTCCTTCTTTCTATTATTCGATTTTATTAATTAATTTATTTGTTTTCTATTTAATTTCATTTATGCTAAATTTAATCATTTGCTTATTAATTTAGTTATTACTCATTTAATGTCTAGAATCTTTCGAGTTTAAAATAAATTTTATTTATTTAATTAGTTGGTTAATTAATAACTACAACTTAATTAAGAATTAAAATAGGTTTTTAATTAAATTAAAATTTATCCCTTTTATCAAATTAAATTTTTAACTAATTAATTTCTTATTTGACTAATTAATTTATTAGTCAATTAATTATATTTGTAAAATTTTTAAATTTTTCACGAATTTTACAAAAACAGACTGTGTCAGGTTCATCAAAATTAGTACATCTGCCACTATCAAAATTGTATAGCATGACTTCCCATTGGCCATTTTTAGTTTGGAGAATAGACGTCATTGGCAAGGTCACGCTGAAAGCTTCGAATGGACACAAATTCATCTTGGTAGTTGTCGACTATTTCAAAAAATAGGTCGAGGCTGCTGCCTTTTTAGTTCTCAAAGCTTCTCACGTGGCCAGGTTCATCAAGCATAACATTATAGTCCGATATGGTGTTCCTCATGAAATCATGTCAGACAATGGATCTGACTTCCAAGGGGAGGTGCTAGAAGCCAGTAAGGACAAATGGAGCAGTCGGGGCGGATAACAAAAATATTAAGAGAATCTTGCAAAAGACAATAGAAACCAGTAAGGATTGGCCTAAAAAGTTTCTATTTGCCCTTTGGGGCTATATGACGTCAATCCGACTCTCGACAGGAGTCACCCCCTACTCTCTAGTACACGAGATAGAAGTTGTTCTACCTATAGAGGTAGTGGTTCATTGTGACACCTCACTTTTCACAACACAAATCTTAAGCACTAAACTAAGAATAAAGGCGTTACACCTTGACAAATGACATTTGAACCCTATGAACAAAGGAATGAATGCATGAAATATGGAATAGAATAAATCTAGAAATATGGAATTGATAAAAAGAGTTCAAATAAATTGGAACAAGGAGATTTTAAAACGTTAATGTTAAAAAATCCTACGAAAGGCGAAAAAGGCCCAAGAACTTCTAAAGCCCAAAACTTTAAATACAAATTTGGGTAGAGAATGAGACTAAGACCAACTATAAGGGCCGTATAAAATCATAAACTAAAGAACTCGATTAATAGTTCAAAGAAGGAAAGTTATAGAAGGCCTAAACAAGCCCCAAACTTTGAGAAGCCCAATAGAAAATTTTAATTAGGGCTTTGGGTCAAATATTATGTGAGCCCAATATAAATAATTATTCGTGTCCAACTAGTTTATTAATATCCCAATTGATTTAATTAAAAACCCAAACCAAAGCTAGGCCCAAAATATGAAATTTGGCCTAAAACTTTGATAATTGGCCCAAAATCTATTCTAATTCTCATAAATAATTAAAATAATAATAAAATAAATATTTTTAGAAGCTTCCATAAGCTCTATCCAAAATTCCCCTTGAGGAGTATTCAAGGAATAGTGTAAGGCATATAGGAGATGATATTTTCCCACATGGGAGAATAATGAGAGGTGAGGAGATGTGATGTGACATAATTAGAATTAAATAAAAGAAAAATAAAAATGTCTTATCAAGTACCATAAAATTAGAAAACTTGTTCTCCACTAAACAAAACAAGGCCTTATGGAAGAATAAGAATTAAATTGGAAGTTGGATGGAAACTAAATGAGTGGTAAAATGCACTTTTTACCCCCAAGTCTTTTCCTATAAATAGAACCTATTCTCCAACACTTAAAACATTTTCTCAACATCTTTCCCTCTCTAGAATTTTGTTGGCCACACCTAGGAGAAGAGAAAGGAGAAGAAAAAAAAGAGAAAGAAGAAGGAAGAAGGAAGAAAAGAAAGGAAATGAAGAAAGGATGAAGAAGGAGGAACATGAAGCTTGAGTTCTCCATCCTCCAATCAAGAGAAATATTAGGTAAGAACTTCTTAAATCTTGTCTTTAAAGTTCTAAAATCATCTCACACCTCTCTTTCCTCTTCAAACAAAAAGAAGATAAAAACATGGAAGAACATAAGAGAATGATCTTGAATCTAAGAAAGAGAAACTTTCTTGATTCAAAATCATGATGGAGAAATAAATGGAGACCTATGAAAAAGTTAGTAGAAATGTCTAAGATAACATGAAAAGTGATTTTAAGTTGTAGAAAAATAATTCTTGCATGGGTAACAAGGTAGAAAAGAAGAAGGGAGTAAGGAACTTCAAGAAAAAGATAAGATAGTGAACTTAAAGACCCAATCTTTGATTTTTCGTGCAAGGGAAACAAGGCCTAACTGAAAATATGTTTTAAAAAGAGTTATCATAGCATGTTATAAACATGTGTGAGTTTTGGTTGGACGCAAAGTTGTATTTTTTAACCCCTATTCCATTTTTGAAGTTTCTGTAACAGTAAGGCAGAAAAATATCCCACTTTGAACTCTTGTAGATTATTCTACGAAACTCCCCCTAAGATGAGCCATATATCCAAAGAACGTTATATGGGTATAGTTTCACTCCCAAATTACATAACTAACTTTGGTTGAGTAAATTTCAAGATATCTTGCTTTTACCAAACATGCTCCCTTTTCAACAGATTTTGTGGCGTGGATTGTTAAGCCCCTTTATGTTGACAACCAGTCCTTCGCCTCTTCTGCAAAAGTTTAGATAACACAATAATGTAGTGCTCTATAATTGTACAGAAGTGTTCAGTGAGTTTTGGTATTTATAAAGTAATTTTGAATCTCTGGGGAAGAATGACGAAATGAGAAGAATATAGTTTAAGAAGGCTTTAAGCAAACTTAAGTACCTAAACCTAAGTTGGGGACATTAAGGACCATGAGAGTACCAAGAATGATTAGAAAGGATATTCTTAAGAATAAAAATACCCCAGTTTCATACCAACACAAACATGTATGTGTCACGTTAGTTCACAAAGTTAAGTTCCTATCTTATCTATGTGTTAGGAACTAGAGTTTCGGAGTGAACTGGAGGGCGTGGCTCGAGGAGGAGCACTCATTTTTGAGATAGATGTTTCTTATCACTTGCTTGGTATTATGAATCTGTGAATGGTTAAATTCCTTATACTTTAACGCTATATGATTTGAGAAAATGAATGGTTGTTTGACCTCTGAAAGCAAGCTATGTTTGCGAACTTATATTTTATGAAACGATCCCTGAAACTACTTTGGAACTTGAACTCAATGTGTTATGGAATGATCTTTGAGAATATAGTAGAACATAAGAGGTATGACAATACGACTTACATTTATGACGCGTTGAGTGAATGTGAAAGATAAGTCGATTGAGTCAAAAAGGGAAGCTAATTTAGAAAAGTTATGAAAGTTTTATGAGATGATCTATGAACATATATGGAAGAACTTAAATAGAAGTTTAGATGAATGATTAATTAATGGATATGATATGTGTATCATGACAACCTTGATATTACATGGTGTGTACAATGTGGTGGGTATATCGCATATCTGACCCTATATGCATATACACCACATTATATTATATATATTATTGTGTGAATATATCGCATATCTGACCCTGTATGGATATATACCACGGTGTATTATGATATGTTATTATGTGGATAAAAATCACGATATAAGAAAAGGAATATATCACACAACTGACCCCATGTGGATATATGTCCTACCTCTACCACTGAGCATTATAAAGGTGGCGCGGGTAATGATCCTTAGCCCTGTCCACTGAGTAGGCGGGACATTCAGGGTAACAGTACTGTAACAACTCCTGGTTGGGGGGTTACTACAACCCAAGACTTTATGAGAAAATATGATTATTAAATGGCTAATTATATTACCACTACTAAGTGGATGTGTGAAATGAAAAGATGTAATTATCACTATTAAGTGAATGAGCGAAAATGATATTAGAAATCCTTTGTTGAGAGTTGGTTGTTGGAAAATCATCCACTGAGAGGTGATGACGTTATGATTATAGAATTTCTCCACTCAGAGGTGATCGGTGATAAAATAAAATATTTACTTTTAAAAGATAATGAACGGCAAAATGATGAACAACGCTTTTCTAAGAGAAATAACGAAATGAAGATGAAGAGTAAAGAAAGATCGGAAATGGATTAAGTTTTGGAAAAAACTCTCTTACGAGGTGATTTTGTGGAATTATGGCAACTTGAAATCTTTTATGATAAAAGTTATATTTTTTGTGAAAAGTTATCATATTTTAAAGTGATGAACTATTTTCTTCCATTGTGTCATTTATAATGCTATTACTAGTGATTAGTGAGCACATGGATTATAGCTCAACCCCACAAAGATCGTTGTAACAAGTACAAGCAAATTGTGTGCACGGTCAGGTTCACTACATGATTAGCTTTGGGTTAGCGTCCATGGAGATATACTCCACTTGGTATTTCATTTTGGTCTATAAACTAAAATATGAGATAGTGGCCAGGGTGGCCTCTTCTGATGTAAAGTTTTGTTATGTAAAAGAAAAAAATATATATGAAGAATTCTTTGTATGTTAACGGAATTCGGGTTAAGGTTGAAATGTAAGATGGTTTGGTCTTGTTCCCCTTGCGTCCCGTGCCCGGTGCCTCGGGGCGGGGCATGACAGCATGGTATTAAAGCTTAGGTGGAGTCGGTTCTAGAAATATCTTGAGTCTAGAGGTCACAGTGGACTGGCACATCGCCAATGTTACGAGTCGTAAGTTGTGGGACGATACAATCGTCGCTATAAGTTTGTGCGTAATCTTTTTCTGAAAATGTTGTATGTTGTGCAAAACCTAGGAAAGTGGACCACCGGATATCATACCCTTGTCTTTGGACGTTCGGTAAACTAGTTTGGAAGTCCACTGAAAAACGCGTGTGATCGACGTTGATTCGTATTGGAAGTCTAAATAAGTTTGTTGGATTGAGAAGATAGGCCCAGTTGTAGGACTATGGAGGTAGAACATGGACCTAAAATAATTCTTGCATAGTGGATTCATTAGAATCTTCGTAAAAAAGATGAGTTGGTTGAGGGAGTGTATGTTTACATCCCTGCTCGTAGAGAATATTCTGTGGGAATGGTGTTGAATTACAGCCTTGATTATTAAGAAAACTTTTTCCCAAAAGTGTTGGTATCATGTTATAGTCTCATAATGAGATGAAAAGTTAGAGCGAAGTATCTCGCGTTGTGCCGGGAAAAAGGTTGAATGAGAAATTGTGAGTAAGATTTTAGGATTCAGTGAGGAGTTTGTGCTATGAGTCACCACCTTTATTTTATGATAAAGAGAGATATCGAGGAATCCAATTACGAGAGGAGGCGATGATGATCGACGTTGTAAGACGTGAAATCTTATGAGAAAACTTATGAGTAGTAGAACCTTGATAATTAACGTAGACTTTGAGATGAAATGCGTACACACGATCGTAAGGCGTATGATAGCATTGATGAAAGGATTGTTTAGGGAATACACTAGTTATGTCCCTTCATTGAGTTGATTATGTTAAAGACAATAGTATGAAGTCGTAGCTATAACAAGTAATGATGATGGAGATTAAGTATGTTGTGAGTAATATTAGTTTTTGGGCATGAAGGGTTCGAGAAACTATACTATGAACCTAGAGCTTGTTAAGAATATAAAACGAAGTATATGAAGAGAAAGGTGTGATAAGTGAGAATGCTAAGATGTGTTTGGTAAATATTGATAATGAATACATGTCATAGGAATTTAAATCTTACGGGTGGCGTAAGAATAATGGAAAGGAGTTGTTCTCTATCATACAAACATAAGTATGAGATTAAGATGCTAATCTTTAGATAAGTTGTAGAACCTAAATCTTGGTTAAGGAAATAAGACATGATTAGATTTATTATAACAATTACTATTATTTTTTTTCCGGAAGGCGGTAAGTGTAAAACCCGAGAATTTTTAATAATAAATAATTTAATTAAAAATAATTTATGAGGAAAATTTAATTAAATTGCTAGACATTTAAAATATTTAATACACTAACAAATAAAGAATAAAAATGTTATAAAATAAAACATAATTAATAGAAAGAGAATGCAGAAGTTAAATTAAGCAAGGTATTATTATTTAGGTAACTAAATATTAGTAAAAGAGATAATTACTGAAATGTTAGGATTGACATTCCATAACTGAATGATAGAATTTAGGAGGGAATCGTGGGATTTAGTGGATTAAAAACCAATCCTGATCCTCTCCCTCCCCCTCAGACTTCCATTCTCTCTGTAATCCCTCTCTGCGAAAATCCTCTCTCCCTCCCTCTCAACTGCCTCGCTGCAACCACAGCAGCCACCACCGCTGCCATCACCTCCGAGCATCACCACCACCATCGTGCGACGCCGCCATCATCCATATCATCATCATCGTCATCGCCTAGGGTGATCACGGGTCAGTAGCTCTCACCCTCTGTTTCAGTATTAGATACACCGATATATATACATATATATATATATATATATATCACATAGTTTAGTTGTTGTATCGTTCTCTATGTAAAAGTATAATCTTGAAATAAATCGAACCCATCTATGCATATGAAAATACCACATTTATATGTAAGGAAACAAGTGACCGAGACCTGTATAGTTGATAGATATATATATAATAGTAATATATATATATATATATAACTATGATGTATATATATATAACAGTAGTTATAAAATCATGTATAGGATTATACCTTGAAAATATAAGTGTTTATATATGTTAAAACCTTCGAAAATATCATAAAATGTATTGTAATATAACACCATGAAGAAAGATTGGAAGAAAAATCCAAAATTGAGAAGTTTCAGCGCCATTAATGGCTGTTGCGAAGCTTTGGGTCGACTCACACGTTGGCTGAGTCAACCCACGTGACGTAGAAGTCGATCACCATGGCCAGTGGATCGACTTACGTGTAGAGTGAGTTGACTTATGAGACCGCCCTACCTTTGGGTTGACTCATGAACCATTTGAGTAGACCCATGCCCCTCTGCCTTGACCTTTGGGTCGACTCACCCAGATTTGGGTCAACTCATGACCTGCCTAGGTCGACTGATAGGGAGCCACCTCGGTTGGCCTTCCTGTTAACCTAAGGTTCACTTAGTAGTCCTAGTTTACTTAGCTAGGATCAACCAAAAGGGGGGTGAATGGGTTGATGGAAAACTTTTAAACTTTTTTAACTCTTTTAAAATTAATCTATTTTGCAGTGGAATAAAAATAATTAAGAGCAAAAAATAAAGGAGTTTAAGGGAAGAGAGATGCAAACACAATTTATAGTGATTCGGTCAACTTGACCTACGTCCACTCTCCAAGTCCCTTGGAAATTCACTATCGAATTCTTAGGATAAATCGGAACCACGGTACATGGATTGCTTTAGGGTGAATCGTAACCGCCTTCTTCAATCAAGGGCGAAGAGCAGCCACCTTCTTCAATCAAGGGCGAAGAGCAGCCTCAACCGGATTTCTTGAGTAGGTGAATCGAAACCTGGCTTTAGTAGAGGTGGAGGTTTGATAATCTTCTTTGTGAGATTACTTACAATCAATAGATCTCACTACAATAATCACTATCTCTCAAAAATGATTTATAATCAAATAGAAAAGAGAAGAGAGGAAAAATATTCAGAAAGAATTCTGAATAAAAATAGAGTATGACAGTGTATAGCACAGTAAAATGGATCTAAAAAATTATCTCTTTTGTTTGATCCTTGTTCTTCTTCCTTGCATGACTATTTTGATCTTCAATAAGTGTATTTAAATGTGGGATCCAGAATAGAGCCGTTGGTGATGTCAAACTAGCCGTTGGAGCATTTAATGCTTCGAAAAACTAGCCGTTGGATGCTTCAGGAATTTGAAAGTTCCGCGTAGGTGTCGACACAAATGAGATCTGGAACCTTGGTGTCGACTGAACCATTCTTGGTGTCGACCCTTCCTTTGAATTTCTTGGATCTCAAAATGTTGGTGCCCACGGGAAGCTTCAGGTGTCGACCCTTCCTTCAGAGGTGTCTACTCAACGGGTCTAGATCTGAAATAGCTGGTGTTGACTCAAACTTCTTGGTGTCGACACATTCTTTGCATTTTTGAAACTCAAAAATATCAGTGCCCATGGGAACAGCTTTGGTGTCGACCCTTGCTTTATTGATGTCGACCATTTGACTGAAGAATCTGGGTGTCGACACAAACATGCTTGGGTGTCGACTCTTTCTTCTGTTGCTTTAAGATTTGGGCAAAGCTTCTTCAGGTGTCGACTCAAAAGACCTTGGGTGTCAACCCTTTTCTTCTTTTCCTTTGATTTCACTGAAGTGCAATCTTTCTCCTTGGGCTCAGCTATCTCAAAAAGTCTTCTACATCTTCAATGTATTCTCTTTGACTTTTTGCTAGACTCTTGGACTTTAATAAGATGATTAGTCCTGAAAAAGACTTTCTCATAGATATACAAGTCATTAGGATAATCAAGAAGATTTTGCTAACAAACTCCCAATGATTTAATCAATTATGTTGTAATGTCAAGAATATAATGCACAAACAATAATGATTTATCAAAATTATTTTGGCTAGCAATCTCCTAAAAGATCAAATCAATATGTTGTTAAGTCAAAACTAAAAAGAAACTTGATTGAAAGGCCTTTAGGCTAAAAATCTCCCCCTTTTTGACTATGACAACTATTGATTTGCAAAAACATAAGAATATAGAGTGAAAGCACATGATACCAAATAAAATATCAATTGTTAAACAACAATTTAAAGGTAAACTCTTGATACCAATTGTTTTGACATTTTAGATTTATATCAATCGTTTAACATTTTAGTTTTGCTCTTATGATACCAATTGTTGAGAGAGAAAAAAACTTTAGATACCAATTGAAAGCTTTTAATAGATTTTTGCTTTTATTGATATCAATTGTTAAGCATTTTAAGATGTTTATCATTATTAACGAAATGCCCCCTTTGTCATATGAGGATATTTAAACAAG
>JAUTBS010381281.1:0-10349 GCA_032361285.1 Aequorea victoria | reverse complement strand
AACTCGCAACTATCCAGAGGATTATCATCTTAATTCCAAACATATGTTCAAATGCTAAGGGAGAATCCCTATCCATTTTTCTTACGCCACCCGTAAGATTTAAATTCTTATGATAATAACATGTATTCATTTTCAATGTTTACTTAGTACATCCTAGTATTTTTACCACCGATAATTTCTAACTTATTAAACATTTTCCTTACATACTTCATTTCATGTGTTTAGCAAGCTTTAGTCTCATAATACAGTTTCTCATAATTTTATGCTTGCTGCCTCATCACGCGTGTCATTTTCTCAAATATTCGTCTAACAGTCTCATCATTATGTACTTGGGCTTCTAGTTGCACCCCTGGTTCTCTATGCTCCTCGAGATATTGCCCCTCTATGTTCACCGAAGCGTATGATTCTCTTTCACCCTCCATTTCTATAATTCATCCTAAGTATCTATTTTAATCATCACCTTATAACTTCATGAGTTTAGCAAGTTTCAATCTCTCAGTATAGTTTCTCGGACCGTTCATGCCCAAAAACTAATATTATTTATAGAATACTGTGATGTCAATCATCATTACCCATTGTAGCTATCACTTCACATTATTATTTCCAACATAGACAAGTCAATTGAGGAATATAAACTTGTATATTCTCTAAATGAACCTTTACTCAAAAGTTAATGTCCAACACACAAGGGTGTGTCATCTGTATGTAATTCAATTCAAAGTCCTAGTTAGTTATCATAACAAAATTCCATCGGGGTCATTCTAACCATGGATTTGAGTTTCTAACCCTACATGAGATTACATTTCTCACAACGTTTACCGTCATCATCCCCCTGACATAATTGAATCTCTCGGTATCCTTGCCATCACAGCAAAAGGTTGTGATACACGGTGCCAACTTCTTGGCTAACCTGGGTTAACCCTTAAATCCTACTCAAGGTGCTTCATTCTACTTTGTGTTCGGTACAACGCGAGATACTTCGCTCTAGATTTCCATCTCATCATGAGATCACTGTTATACAAAGAATGACCCTTGAGGGGGGTGAATAGGGTCTTTTAACAAATAGTCTTTTTGTTTAAAAAATTATTTAAACAAAATAAAGCGAGCAAACAATATATATATATAAGCACAGGAAAACAATATAGAGAGGAAGAGATAAGGAGAGATGACATCGTCGATTTTATAGTAGTTCAGCTATTCAAGCCTACGTTCACTCCTCAAGCTCCTCTTGAGTATTTTTTACTATCTTCAAGTACTTACGGGTGTACTCAAACCTTTTACAATATTTCAAAGATTCATAAAGTTGAGTTCTAAAGCCACCAAACTTCTAGCACTTGTGATCTTTTCTTTATGTACTTTATCGCATACAAAGAACAGTCAATGATGACTCACCCTCACTCCACAATGATTTGATAAGAAGTTTTGCATACAAATTGTGCGAGCAAAAAAACTCACAAGGTTGTATGGATCTGGTTTGATCGAACCAAGCTTGGATCCGCTCCTCGTATGGTATGATCGGCCCTGCAATAGAGGAACAAGGTTACTGCCTAACAGGGTGTTCTTGTCGGAATCCTCCTCTGATATTTAAGTTAGCACATGGCTTAATATAAACAAGAGGCAAATATGTACTTGTAAAAAGCTCTATATCAAGTGAGTGTTAAGAGAGTTATATTTTACCCACCTTCACTTGTAGAAGGACCCTCATATTTATAGGTAAGGTTGAGGCCTTGGGAGGACAGATTATCCTTATTATGATGTCATTATCTCTTTTGTCCCTCTATCCCAGGCTGAGCCTAGCTCTGCCAATGTAGAGTAGCCATAATGGTCGTGAGAACCTTCCATGTATTGAATGCCATCTAAGGAGATCTAATTGTGCCCCTATCGTGTATTTAATGCCCATTGATGGTGCATTTAATGCCTAAGTATCAGCACTTGCTCATTATTCAGGTTGTCACAATCAAGCTTTATTATTCGGCCTTGTTTACTAGCAGCACATGCTCGGCCCCGTGTATGAGAATGAGTGCTCGGCCATGCATAAGTTTAGCCATGTGTGTGCTCGGCCTCATGTACAGAGGCCTTCTGATCGGCTCCGTGTGCGAGAGCCTCGTGCTTGGCAAGCGCCGACATACCATTTTACTTCTTGGGTTTCTTTCTTTGCCTGACCTGACCCACATTTCATGGGCCCGGGTCATGTAGAGGGGGTTTGGGTTTATGTTTAAACCATGCCCCTTCATTTTCCTCCAACTCTCGTGCTTCGGTACAAAGTACGGGAGTTGCTTGGCCCGTGTTTGATCCCTTGTTACAGAATACCGAGGTAGTTTGTACTGCACAGATTGTTCGGTCGTGATTTGTCGATATTGTATCAAAGCTCTACTTCGTTAATTCAAATAAACCTTAAGCCGTCGTATCAACGTCTCAATCATCCACGTGTCATGTTATTACTCGTTTATCGCTATCGTGCGCGTGTTGCTTGAGGCGCCACAGGTGGCAATTTATACTTTGATGTGACCGTTGGGCATTAATTAACCATCTGAATGATGGAACTCGGCCTTCGGGATTGGTGATCTGCCAATGATTATGTTTTCTCAGCCCTACGTGTCCTGGCAGGATCAGAGCCCTATTCGGCCCTCTCACGTCTTTTCGCCTCCAAAATATCTCTTGGGCTGCCGATGTGACCTCCGGGCTTCCCTCATGCCTCTATAAATACCTATCCTTTATTTGTGTTTCCTTCACCTTTGCTTATTGTGCTGCCAAAACTCTGCTAAAATATACTCTCGCCAAGAACTTGCTGCTCTTATACTCGAGATCGTCTGACCTAACACTCTGCTTCAAGAGGTCTCTTCGCAAGAAAGCTGATTCACGTTTGCCACTCTTTTTCTTAGCCTCGTAAGTGTCTCTTCTACGCCTGTTGCTTTTCCTTTTCTTAATTCTATCATTTTTGCTTCAACCTTGTACTTTCTCACCCTCTTTCGTAACCTGCCCACCTCGTCCACGTTCTAGGTTTTCTCGGTCATAAGCTCCCATTTATTTTGGGTTTTTAGGGTTTTTTAGGTGCCCTCTCTGAATTTTCTTCACCTTTTAATTTAGTTTTATCTCGACCTAGTAGTATTCGTTTTGTCAATGGGTAAATTTAGGTATATGTGTGCCAATCCAAATGCCTTAGGAATTTTTAGGAGGGAATACAACATCCCCTCCTCGATCACAATCAAACTGTTTGAGTCTGGAAATCCTTACGCTACTGAACATGGGAAATGTCCATTCCCACTAGTCGCGGTAGTCGAGCATGAAGTCTTTTTCCCCCTCGATCATTTCCTAAGGGAAATCCTGACCGTGCTTCGGTTAAGCCCTTATCAATTATCCATTAATTTTTTTCGTATTCTTAGTTCGGTCACCGAACTGAACCGCCGACATGGCATCAATTTTGGCCTTCCTGAGCTTTTTTGAGCTATATTCCATTTTCTTGAACAACGAAGGCACCTACTACCTTTGGTCTAGGGATAAGAGGATAGAGCTGATTAAGGACCTGCTGGACTTCGACAAATACTCAGACGACATAATCTTGGTTGGCGGTGATTTTTGAGTTTCCTTCCAGTCAAGGTGAAGAGGAGTTCGACATGCCTCGTAAGCTCGGTGCCCCAGGTCGGTAGTTTTGTGATCTCCCTTCATTATTTCCTTATGTTTTACTATGTTACTTAGTGTTTTCTTTACTGTGTACATGTGTCAGTTTGGTCGGTCGATACAGGAAAGCCAGCAACAAGCACATTATCTCGACCAATTTTGGGATACATGAGTGCTCGGCCCCAACATTGCTCAGTTACATCCCATCCTACCGCCATACCCTTTGTCATCGGAATCATCCCTCCAACATCCTTCGAGAAACCCTAACCGACCGAGCTCCCACAGCTCATCAGGAAAGGATATCATCTTATTTGGCCACCAGCACCAGCTCCCACGTCGATTCTTCTACCGAGGAGGAAATGCCGAGGGTGAAGACTTCACTCAACTTTTGGGCTGCCACCTTTTCTAAGAAGACGAGGGCCTCCAGTGGGGCTTCTTTTTTGATTGTCACCCAGTCGAACACAAGAGCTTCCAAATCTGGCACGATAAGTACCAGGATCTCGGTGCCTCGTAGATCGCTGGCCACCGTACCATCTTTGGCTAACTCGACGTCGGCCCAGGCTACGGATCCTTCAGCCAACCTGGCTCCCCGGCCCAAGAGGAAGGAGCCCAAGGCATCTGCCAAAGCTCGGTCGTCTGGGAACTCCCTAGGAGTGTGGGCACCGTCTCTCACTATAGACGATCATCCCATGCTCTTCTCGGCCTGAAGTGGCCTTGACCCGGCATGGCCTATGAGGTTACGAAGTCGGTACTACTACCAGGGGATATGACCAAGCATGCGAAGCATAACGGCCTCGATCTGTTTGGCAAAGCTTTTCATTTTTTTTGTCAAGGTAAGATCTTTTAAACACCTTGATATTATCTTTCTATTTGTGTATTATCTGAAGAACTGATCTTGGTGTGTTTTGATGTAGGGGATACAATGTGTCCATTCCTTGACGGAAAAATACGACCACCTCGATATAACGGCGAGGAGAGTGGTGCGTGGCCTTAAGGCAAAAAAAAAGCTCGGTAAGAGGCCGAGAAAGTCCTGGGAGTGAGAAGGTTAAAAATAAAGCCTTGGAGGCTGAGAAGACCCCTCTCGTCCTCCAATTGGCGGAGCTTCAGGCTCAGTCGTCCGCCGTAGCAGCCGAGATCCAGGCACTGAACGCAAAGCTCGAAGATTCTGAGAGGCAGATAGAGGCCATCCAACTTTCCCAGGCCGAACACGACGACCTGATGTGGCAGGTTAGTTGGGACAAGGCGTTGCAAACCAATTTGGCCGACATTTTAAAGATCAAATCAGAGGTTTCATATGCTGGTTACAAGGCTGCCTTAACAAAGGCCGAGATCCCTCCGGAATCTCCCTTCTAGATCGAGATGCTGGAGGACCCCTATACTGGTCTGGCCATCCCTCCGACCGAGCTGACGCAACTCAAGACTCCTACCAAAGCTGCTGGCCTAGAGCCATACACAAAGGGGAATCATGCTAATGTTATTGAGTTGTGATTCCCCATTTGTTTTTGTACTTCCATCTCGGCGTTGGTCTGTAATTGTTTGTAGAGACCGACATCTTTCCTTGTAAGCCCTCAGGCATCTTCTATTAATTTAATGTTTTATTGTCACATGTCGTGTTCTTTTAATACTGTTACTATTTTGTTTATTTATAAATGAACTTGTAAAGTATATCTTGCTTCGTTCAACTAAAAATGTTTTGCATAAACATTTAAATCATAGTTCGGCGTTTGATGCCCAACTATGCTTCTAGTTTAGCTGCAGGGGTTGCTACAGACAACGTAGACCGACTGTTCTAGTTCGGCTGTGGGGGTTAAACCCCTAAAAGGCACGAACTATTCTAGTTCAGCTGCAGGGCCCTTAGAGTTGCTAAGAACTCAAGTTGTTAAGTCTAGGTACTTGTTCTTTCTTGAAAATCTCTTTTCATCTTAGGTTTCAACTTTTTAGATTTTGTCACCCATCTTGTGAATTTTAAATAAATTACCAAAATTCTATTTAGGTTTTTATTCATATTTTTAGGAGCTCTATTCGGGTGTAGGGCAACGTTTTCATGAAGAATTCAACTTGAAATTCCCAGTGTAAATAGGCCTTAGATATTTTACCACAAGCAATATCCAATTTCATCCATGTTTGGGACAAATCGAATTACTCAAATTCTACCCATCCAATTTATGTTAAATAAGTTTTATATGAAATAAGACTCATAACCCTAAATGTCTGGTGGGTGGCTCAACCCCATACGATTTTTTTAGATTTAATTAAGAAGTTTCAAAGTTGCCTTTGATTCTGCCTCCTTGGACCTAAAATTTCAATAATTGTTTTAGGGTATCAAATCTTATTCTTAGATCTAAGAAAAACTCATACATGATCTATACATGTTCATATAACCCTTGAAAACTTATATTTGTTCTTTCACTAGGTTTTGGTCCATCTTACAAGTACAACATTTTAAAACCATTTCTTGGTTTAGATTCTGTCATCCTCCTATGTGCTTTCCATCATTTTCTTTCATTATCTAAGTTCCATGAACATGGTTTGTGGATGAATTTCTTGCTAAGAGAAGTGATGAAGAGGTTGGATTCATTATATACTAACCTTGAAAGTCCTCATTTGAAGATGGGTTCTTCCTTTCTTTTCATCTTTTCTTCTTTCTTTCTTCTTCTTATTCTTCTCCTCTCCTTCTCATCTCTCTTTACTAAGATTTTCAAAGGCGGGAAGTGAGACTCTTTCCCCTATTTATAGATGGAAGGTTTGGGTGCTAAAAGACACTTTTGTTCCTCCATTTAGTTGGTTCGCAACCATGGTTATTCACTTAGTTTATATAGTTTGGTTCTATTCTAACCAAAATTGAGCTCTAAGACTTGCTAATCCATAATTAGTTGCTAATAAATTATTTTTCTAAGGCTTAAGGCCTTGTTTGGCTTTAATTTTCCAACATCTTTTCTTAATTTAAGGAGAAGTACAAATCATTCTTTTTCTTTCCTTTTGACCAAAGGTCAACATATTTCCTTAATTTATTTTGAAAGACCCAAGGGTTTGCGTCTATTTGTATGAGATTAATGTCTGAAATATGATCACAAAAGTACAGGGTGTCATAATTATTGCGTATCAGATTGTCTGTACTTGTTCTTGACATGTAAATGGGAGGATTGCAAACTCTGCCTCTTGTAAGCAGGACGAAAAAGATTCTCGAATGAAATTTCGAAGGCCCATCTTTTTTTATCGATATCGGGTCATGAGGATACGGTTCCTGCGGGTAGCTCTCGCCATATCCCTTGAGCCCGATGTATATCCACTCGAACCATGAATTAATGATCAACTAGTTTTTTTTATTCTGAAGCCCATGAGTCAATGAATTAATTTTATTTTGAAAATTCACATCGAGTTCAATTGACTATTTTCTAATTTTTCTACATAGCTAGATATAAGAAATCATAGGTTCTTTTTTAAAATAGGAGTCGCAACCTGTTTTTAAGGTCCAATAACCATTTTTTGAAATAACTCCACTATAGATAAAGCTTAACATTTTTATTACTAAAGAACTCAACTCGGGTGCTAAGGTATGAAGTAGGAAGGAATTAGACACCCACCTCGCCTGGCAATTACGTCAGCCTGTACTCATCAATTATTAGTTTATAATTAAGTCTAATTGAGCCTAAATGCATGAATGCTAGTTAAGATGAGATAAAAATAATAGAGATTAGATAATTCAAAATTAGAACAAGAATGGTCTATCCTTAGATAGGGATATTCCTATCCAATTGGTGGATAGCATATCCTATAACGGGGATAGTTTACCCGCAAGAGGAAAAACCTGACATTTTATTTTTTGATCATTTTTATCAAAAAGCACCCTCAGACTTGAGAAGGACCCTAGGATCCCCTCTAGGGAGTTTTAATAAATAAATGAAGAAGATTTAAGAAAAGAGGTGAATTTGACAAAATCTCTAAAAATTTGGAAAGAATAGGGTCCTATCCTCATTTTAAAGTTTTAATAATTATCTTCAAAATGTGGTATGATTGAAACGGGGTTCTTATAAAAAATCATAATTTTGAAAAAAAATGAATTCCTAACAATCCAGAATTGATCGAAGAACTATCAATCTTTTTAAGTTTTTCTATTATTTTTGAAAATGAGTGATTAACGTATTTTCCCAAAAGAAAATCTTTTATTTGATTATTATTGACAAAATGATTCAATTTTCCATAAAAATCATTAAATTTGAATATCTCTTCTCCTTTGGTGATAAAGCTATAGTTTGGAGAATTTTCAAATACAGCGCACGTTTATAAGAATTATCATCATCTCGCCATTTGTATTCAATCAATCATACATCCACAAGACAATTCATACAACTCAAATCACACACAATTATAAAAAAATGAATATAATACATAAAGAAAATAACAACGTGAATATTTTGAATCCATAATAATATCCAATGAATTGTTGTTCGCAACTAGCCTATTATTTACATAACTCAAAAATTTTAAAAAAAATCAATTACAACAACGAGGGCCAACGATTCACTAAATATTTTTTAGATTTAAAAACATCTACGTTTAACTAACATGTACAAAATAAAGATTAAAACAAAAAACAAAAAGAAACGTTGATCATATTATAAGGCAACTAAATGACGGATGAACGATCAATCATTTTTCATATCAGGCTCAAAGTTATGGTTTTTTTGAAAATATGAAAGATTCAAAGAGGAATGCCTATTTAGTCGGTTTATAACATGGATCACTTATACAAACTTTGAAGATAGAGAAATAGAGAAAAAGTATATTCAAACGTGAAATCTGAAAATCCATCCGTATGATCCGTCGATCGCCCTCACTTTCATTGTTTTTGAATTCATCACCGAATACTACGTCAATGGAATTGCTCATTTTGAATTTAGTGTCACGGGACCGTCAGGTGAGATGGTTCTTAGGTCTGAAGACTTAGAAAATTCTAAGATTTCAGAATTCTTTGAGTCCGGGTGGCAAACGATTTGAGAGAATAATTTAGAATAATCGATTAGCCGAGAATCTTCAGCTGCTTTGAACGCGTCCTTGACTCTCAGGAGAGTCCTTATTTATATAGAGGCGTCCGAGGATTCAATCTCATAGTCTTTTGATGATATTTCAAACTCCGGATAGGTCTCGGGGATTGGGATAAGCTCGAATCACGAAATAGCGCCAAAAATTGGGATTGGGGGAAAAGTTGGTCCGACTTTCCTAGAGGTACGGTCTGGACAACTATGGCCCTCCCACTTGGGGTTTAGGCCGGTCCGACATTTATGGGGGTAGGGTTCGAGTTTTTTTATTTTTTTATGTATTGTTTTGATAATTATTGAAAAAAAGTCATAATATTTTTATGAAAATCTTATTGTTTGGAAGAGTCTCAAGCCCAAAAAACTCTTTTACTTTATTATTTTGAGATTCTTTTGTTTAAAACAATTTTTTGAAAATTGGTTTGATTAAAAAAAGGATTTTGGAATTTTTCTTTATTTTAAATCTGATTTTGAATTTAAAACTTTTGAATTTCCTTGAAATTATTTTTCGATTTAAAATATTTCAGAAAAGGTTTGGGCTTAAGGGTGTGTTTGATGGAATTTTTGGATTAAAATTAGTTAGGGATTTTTTAAAATTTTTTGGGATTAAAACATGATTAGGGATTTTTAGAAAACTATTTTTGGATTTTTGGGACGTATTTTGCAATTAAAGCAAGGTTATGAATTTTTGGCTTTAAAAATAAAATAAGTTTTTGAAGAGGCGGTACGACCTCGGTCCTCTAAATAATGAGAAATTTGGTTCTTCTTACTTGATATTCGGCATGTAGTCTCTGGCTTTCATCATCGAGCTCAGATCATATTGACGAGTCTAAGTATTAAGGCCTGACAAAATAAAGTATCTACAGATACCCCTCTTTGACAAAGATCATTTCGTAACTTATCGGGATGAGTGAATGTCAAAGACTAGAGATAAGTCTTTTTATCATGGTACTAATACTTAGGCAAAAATAAGCAAAACTTAATGGAGGTGGTCATACTCTGACTTCGTCGAGCTACCTATGTACTCATTTGCAAATGATCAGACCAGCGTAGTTCATGGGGCAATGCAAACATGATGGAACAAAGCGAAGAATCTTGAGTTTAAGGTCGCAAGGGACCAAATTGAGAGAACTATTTAAGGTCTGGGGGATCATTTGAGGAAACCATTTAGGGTTTGGAGAACCATTTGAGGGGAACCATTTAGGGTCTCAAGGACCATTTGAAAGAACCATTTAGGGTTTGGGGGACCATTTGAAAGAATCATTTAAGGTCTGGGGGACCATCCGACTTTAAGGTCCAGGGGATCATTTGAGAGAACCATTTAAGGTCTAGAGAACCATTTCAAATAACCGTTTAAGGTCTAGGGAACCATTTGAAAGAACCGTTTAAGGTCTAGGAGACCGTTCAACTTTAAGGTCCAGTGAATCATTTGAGGGGAGTCGCTTAAGTTCTGGGGAAATCATTTGAAAGAACCGTTTAAGGTCTGGAGGACCATTTGAAAGAACCATTTAAAGTCTGGGGGACCATTTAAAAGAACCGTTTAAGTTCTGGGGGATCGAATTGAGTTTGAATTTAAGATCCAGGTGATTGTTTGAGTTTATATTTGAATTTTGAATTTTGGATTTCAGTTTTGAGTTTGAATTTAAATTTGAGTCTCGAATCTTGAATCTCGAATTTGAATTTGACTTCTTGGAC
>JAUTBS010381170.1:0-10352 GCA_032361285.1 Aequorea victoria | reverse complement strand
TTTAGGATAATCTCAACCATTGGTTCAAAATATGTATTGAAGAGAGAAAAAATATTTTATAAATTAGATTTGGATCAAAATTAATCTCAGTAATTCATTTTGAAAATATGTCTAAGATATTTTTGAAAATTACCCTTATTTTATTATATAGATATAGTTCTTGAATTGAAACTAATTTACTTAGGTCTTAATCATACTCTTGGGTCTTAATTATACTCTTGGACCCATAATCAACTCCATGTGTTCATAATCTTCTTTAATCTTTCCTTTCTAATTTCATCCACATAACTTCCTTGAAAATTGTCCAATCTTACTTGAACTTTTTTTCATCTTGGTCTTTTGCTTAGCCAATTTCACTTATTATCCTTCATTTCCTTATTTGGGTTTTAGGGTTTCAAACACTAACATCTTAGTGTTTACTTTCATTCTCGTGAGTTTTATGATTATGAAGATACAAAGTGTTACGGTCCATCTAGGTGTTCTTGAAGTGTTCATCAACCTTTGTTCATCACCATTTTCAACCTACCTCTTTTCTTCATACATTAAGGTAGAAGCCCAACTGAAAATCATCTTCTCTAATTTTTTTTTCTCTGTTTGGTTGTTAATAAAATATTTCTCGGACATTTTCTCTTTTACTCTACTTCTTTCTAAGACTCTTAGAAGTGTTATTTCGTATTTTAGATCTGTTATGTGTCTATAATTCATGTTTAATTATGTTTTTACAATGTTCATAGCTTGTTTACATGATATGGTGACTCAAATAGATGTTTGAATAAGCTTTTGTATGCTCACCGTTCAGTTTTTAGCTTTTGTCCAGATATGGTATAATTCATTTAAAATACAAAAGAAAAATTATTTTAATATAATTTTTAGAGTGAAGCTTCATACATGAGTTTAGAAGATGTGTGATTTTTCCCATGATGTTAGAAGACCATTTTTAAAATCATGTTTACAATCGGTTTTGCGCTAAGCAGAACAACCGACATTGGTACATCACCATTTTCGTACAAAAAAACTATTTTTTAGTGAAATCATTTGAAAAAAATTGAAGTTGTGTTATTTTTCAAATCTAGGTGGTTTTACTTAAAAATATTATGTATTGACCGAGATATGACTTTTTTGCCTAGGTGTGTCATATTTGGACACCCGGGGGCATTTTAATCATTACTCTCAAATCATAAATGATTTTTAAACAAAGTAAGTGAAAAAATGACGTAGAAACGTTCTAGTATATCCCTAAAAATGGCCATAATTAGTTGATAAGAACAAGTAGATATATGTTATTTTTGTTTGAATGTGGACAGTACTGAAAATCTGTGTTTTTGCTGAATGTAAACTATTTTGTTATTAAAGTGTATTGTCATGAAATCCTAAGTTTTAAAGTGATGTTCAACATCATGCCATGTTCTATAATCATGTATATAGTCTTATTATATGATTTTATTCACGTTTTCATATAGTCTCGTGCTATGTTAAATTAGGTTTTCATAGTCATGACATTGTTTTAAATGTAAACACTTGTGTATTAGTTTATTGATCTTCATTTAAATGGTATGTCATGTTTCATAGCTTAGTGTTAAATCATTTGATTGGGACATGGGACTCGAATCATCTAGTAATGCTATAACCATTAATTTTACTAAATGTTGTACAAGCAAGTTTTCGGTTGTTTGATAGAACAGATAAGTTTTCGGTATAAAAATAATTATGAGAACTTTTTTGGATGGCCCCATAATATGGGCGAGCGGTGTTATAAGTTTATGTTTGACCCTATATTATTGGCAAGCCTGATAAAAAAAGAAGATTGGTTTAACATGATGAGTCACAAACCCTAAAATGGTATTGATTTTGAATCATAACTCTTTAGGTAATACTTTGGTGGTATGAATCGAGTGAAGTGGAGTTCCCGTTTGGTAACGTTTATATTTACTATTTTTTGTTTTTGTTTTTAATTTTTTTTATAAATTGTAAATAAAAATGTGTTTGGTAATTATTTTTGTTTTCAAAAAATTATAAATAATTTTCAAGATTTACTAAATTATTGTAAACAAGAAAAATATGTTCACTTATTTTGTAAACAATTCTTCATTATATTTTTCTTCGTCTACCACCTCCTGCTACCACCACGTCTAGCTATCATTACCGACCACCGCCGTCGACCATCACCTTCGACCACCACCTCCAGCCACTTTCTTTGACCACCACTTCAAGCTACCACCTCAAACCACCACCTCTGACTACTACCTCCGACTATCACCTCCAACCACTACCTTCGACCACCACTTCTTCCATCAACCACCTCCTCCACCGGTTGCTATTTCCACCTCCATACATCACCTCCCACAGCCAATAATTACCTTCACCCACCACCTCCCACTGTCAGCCGCTACATTCACCTATCATTGTCGATTATTATTGTGGCCACTTCCTTCCACCACTTCTACTCATCGATTGCCACCTTCACCCATAGGCAACACTTTTAGCCACCGTCGACCACTATCGTCGTAATTACTTTCAGCCTTCAATTTTCATTTTTGAGGACTTCTCCTACCAATATTGTCGGATTATCTCTGGACGTCGTCGCCTACCATCACATTCGACCATAATATATATCTCCACCTCCACATTCTCTTGAGTGACTCTACTCGTAGCTTCTTTCCGACATTACTCACTTATTTTAAAATAAAATTATACAAAAATATTTATGTGCCAAATATATTTTTTCTTTTTATAAAAGTAAACAAAAATATATTTTCTGTTTGTTGTAAATAAAAAATAAAATTTGTAAACGTTACCAAACAAGAGTTATGATTGTGATCGACAAGTACTACGCCCTTGCCCCAGAGATGACTCTGTTGAGTATATTGCTCAACTACGGTGACATCGCGACCGCAAGGAGTGTGCTTGATCGATCGATGTGTCCATATTTAAGTGGTCAGGGTTAAGTTGGTCATTTTGATTTAAAGAATCTTAGTCTCACATAGCTAATTAAACTTATGGGTTTGAAATTAATGGGTAAAATAGACCTTGAACCTTTCTCTATATTGCTTTTCTTACTTACCTTTCTATACCATGACATTATCGTAGAGATATTATTTTTCAACTATATTTTTTCTAGGTTTCGCAGTTTATGGCGTTTTATGCCAAGTTATGAAGTAGTTATTGGAATTCTAGTCAAATGAATTCATTTCTGAATTCAATTGCTATTGATGCTCTTGAAACCCCCACTCCCTAGAATTTATTTGTGTGCTTAATGGAGAATTCATTGTATAAGTTTTTTTGGTGCATTATTGCTCATGAATTGTGGGAGGTTATTGGCACATGAATGTGAGTTTTAATTCAGAATTATGGCCTTTCAATTGGCCTTTTGTAACCTCCCCTCTTGGGGCTCTATATAAGAGAGCCTCCTCTCATTTTGTTTGAGACACAACAAGAACACACAAAGAGAAGAAAAGGAGAGCACAAGAGAGTTTAGTTTTTTTTGGTTAGAGAGAGAAAGAAAAGCGAAGAGAAGTTCGTGGACCGATTCTTAGAGGTGTTCCAAAGCTTTGGAGTGTCGTTTTATCCTGGGAGAGTAACGCCGGTGGAAACCTACAACACTCTCGGTAGGCGACGAATCATTCTTAAGGAGACTACGATTGCAGGATTCGGTTTGCAATTCTTTCAGTTTTAATGTCTGTCTCTGTACTTGATTAATTGTAAATTGTTGAAATCATCATGGAATGAATTGGTTATGTTATGATCTCCCGAGCATGAATTTTTCTGTAATCTTTTCAACAATCTTAAGAATGATTCTTCATTCTAAAGACATGCTCGACTTTGGATTTAAAATATAAATTTCACTCCATAGGGTTATTGGTTTTATGTTTAACCATTGGATGAAGTAGAAAACATAGCATCAGAGACAGGACCACGCTCAGAACAGCTTCTGCTTAAAAGCGTCCGGACGTTTCTGTCCAGTGGGCGTTCTGGACGTCCACGTCCGGACGCAGGCGAGGGCCGTCCGGACGCAAAACAACAGTAGCCAAGAAAAGGAGTTCCATCTGGACGCGGAAGGAGTTTTGTCCGGACGCAAGGAGGCATAACCGAAAAATTGACTTTGTGCAGAACCGAAAATTGACCTTGTGCTTTCCTGGTTCTTCGGGACTGATATCAATTTCTTCATAAGTCAGTCGTGCACGATTTGCCGTTTGATAGAAATTTGATCGGCTACGGCCATAGGCAGCCATGCGCGACTGACCTTTGAGAAAGGTTGAGAGTTGAACTTTGAACCTCTCTGTCAATTGGATGTTGGATTATGGCCGAAGGTAGCCATGTGCGGCTGACCTTATGTTGGCTTAAAAGATTAGCGTGTTGAACAACAGTCTGCTCGGCTTATGCATTGACACTGCTTGGCCAGATCAGTCTCCAACACTTGGATTGACATGGAGAGATGGGTGATGACACTGACCTAACTCAGAGTCCCAACTAGGGGCGTTGCCCTTAGGAACTCCGCTGGTGGGGTGAAATAAGTTTAGATTGTTAATCTATTATTACTGTCGATATTACAAAGATCTAATTTGAGAATTGATCTTATTCAGGAAACATGTCGACTGGAAAACAATCTGCTTCTGTGCCTGGTGTTCCTAATGTTCCAATGTCACACGTGGACAAGCCAAGAAAGATTAGAGGCGGAGCAGACTTCAAAAGGTGACAACAAAAAATGGTGTTCTATCTCACCACTCTGAATCTAGTCGAGTGCCTCTATGAGGAAGCCCTAGTTGCTGGAGAGAATGCCGACATTTAGACGTTGATGGCAGTCGATAATTGGAAGAATATCGATTATCTGTGCAAGAATTACATTCTGAATGCTCTCGAGGACTCATTGTACTCTGTATTCAATGAGGCGAAATCAGCTAAGGAACTGTGGGAGTCTTTAGACCAAAAATAAAAAATTAAAGGTGCCGGTTCCAAGAAATTCATAGTGGGACGGTTCCTCGATTATGTGATGGACTCAAAACCTGTGACGGTTCAAGTCCAAGAGCTTCAGATCCTGATCCATGAGATCAAGTCAGAAGGAATGTTGCTGAGTGAAGCATTCTTAGTGGCGGCGGTTATCTACAAGCGGAGTATCCCATAGTGAGATGTATGCATGACATATGAGAATGATTGATGTTTTGATTTTTTTTTATTTATTTAGGGGCAATACGGAGTGCATCCCTTATCTTTTATGCTTGTTATGGATTAAGTAAGCAGTATCACTCATCCACTTTGGGATCAATTAGCATAAGTGGAGAGGGGTGTTACAATATTTAAATTCATTTGAACTATTTTGATTTATTTATATAAAGACAAAAATATTTAATCTTTAAGGCTTTGTTTGTTATCATTAAAATCAATTAATTCACTATAAAAATCTTGAGGCTAACAATTTCTCCCTTTTTGATGATGACAAACAATTTAAATACATTCATTAATGTGAGAAAAACCTTTTATATGATTCATCAATTTGTTTTGAAAAACTCCCCCTAAAGATATGCTTCCTCTTTAAAAGAGATTTCAAAAATATTTTTCAAGATATAAATCAAACATGATAGAGCATTTACTTGATACCAAGAGTATAATCAGACATATTCATAGCAGAGTCATTTTTGTGATAATTTGATACCAATAATTGATTGTAAAATATTTTCATGATAGAGAAATTTGGATATCAATTATAGAATTAACATATGATAAATAACATGGTTGTATCAATTATGGATTTGTGACATAGTGATACCAATTAAATAAATAATACAATATCTTAACAGATGATATTAATTGAAATATAGTTTGAGCAGTTAAAAGGATTGTGAACTCATACCAAAAAAAATATCATTACTGTTTTCTGTTTTCTTCATTCAAGTCTTTGTCCTATTCTTTCTTCCAAAAACTATGTAACTCATATTAGGTAAACCTACTTAATTATTTTGTCATCAAGTCTTTACTGCTTTATTGTTTTCTGTTTTATTGTTTTCTCCTTTTTCCTTTTTATTCTCCCCCTTTGTCATCTCAAAAAGATAAGGGTTATAAAATAGAAAATATTCATACATCAAATCAGAGATATCTTTCATGGAGAAGTATTTCAGCTATTCATAAGAAGAAGTATAGAGAGGGGAAACAAAAGAATAATTTCATTTTATTTATAACTGTAGTTCTGTTTACAGAGACCCAAAAAATTACAATTTTTTTTACGAATATTCGTCTTCCATTTCTTGTCGCGTTCGGCTTTTGTTTCATCTTTTTTTTTTTGTGTTTTCATTTGTAGGTGGTAGCTTCCTTCTTCTCTTGTTTCTACCATAGATAAAAAAACTCAGAGTTGAAAAAGTCCATCTTCTCTTTGGGATTGTCTGATTCAGTTATTTTGGCCTTTTCTTTGCTCGAAGACTGACCCTTTTTCTTTGATGGTGGCAGACTTGAAGTCTTGGGCCGAGATTTCCTCAATGATAGCTCCTTTGACTGGAGCTACTACTTGGTTGAGGCTTGCTTGAGACAGCTTTTTAGCTTTTTCTTCAGGGGTCTCCAACCTTATTTCAACCCATTCCATGAAGTCCTAAATCTTCCTTAGGACTTCAGTCACCTGTTTAGTGGGTCCATGCTTGTAATCAGCGTGTATAGTTTTAAGGAGCAAGGCACTGGAAACAGAGAATTCATTCATCTGCTTCTTCATGTCTTGCCTCAAGGTGAGGCCAGTTTGGCATACACCATCTATTCGGTCATTGAGGTCAGACAGAATGCGATTGAGCCTTAATTGCTCACTGACCATGTGGCCTTGTTGTTTTTGGAATTGTTCAATTTGAAACTCGTAGAAGTTCATTATTTCATTGAATTTCTTATTTATGTCAACAAGGTGGTCAAGTTTGGCATGAATGTCCTGTAAAGCAGAGGGATGGAAGGATTGAAAAACAGGAGCTGTGGTGGAAGGAAAAGGTGGAGGAGGTGGAATAATAGTGGAAGGATGTGAAATTGCAGAAGGATGGAAAAGTGCAGAAGAAGTGTGAGTTTGTGAAGGAGAGAGAAGGTTTCGGTTGTCCTCATTTTGTATCTCTTGTTGAATATGTGGGGCCGTGTACTGACCATCATCAGAGAGAGGAGGGGGAAGGATGTTGGTTTGGGTTGTGTGCGACTGTGGTTGATCATGGGTTGGCCAGGGTGATGGAGTGGCATCAGGCCTGACCCATTTGCCCTCAATCTCAACCAGTCGCATCCTTTTCAGGGTGGACTTGTTGTAGATGTGGGTACGGTGGAAAGATATGGATAATGAGTCCTTAAGATTTATCTTAAAGTGTTTAAAGATTTTTATAAAAAGTATGCCATGAGGGAGGATATTATTGGTTTATTGGGTAGCTTTTCATATATCAGAGAGAAGAAGATGGCCAAGGTTTATTGGTTTTTTGTTCACAATGCACCACATTACCAATAAATGAATAAAGGTAACATCCCCAAATTTTCATCCTTGGGGCAAAAATATGTGATTCACCATGTGGTGGAGAATGCGGTATTCAGGTAGAAGAGGGTTGGCGTCAAAGATTTTGTTAGGGCTAAGGTCTGTTCTACAGATAAATTCCTCAAGAGGAATATCTTGGTAGCTTTGGTGTTTCGAGGTACAATTTAGAAGATGGGTTCCACTAGGGTTTCTAGGAGTTGGTTGATTAATTGGTTTCCAATCACTAGTTATTTTTCTTTGACCCAAGTAAAGATGGATAACTGTTAAGAGCCCTCTGTCAAATGCATATGGGCATAATTTATCCTGACCAATTCAGGGTACATGTAAAGACCCGGTTTTTTGCCGGTATTTTAACCTAGGCGTAATTCAACCCTAATTAGATTAGTAATCGATCGAACCCTAGAAATTGAATCACATAAACCCTAATAGTATTAAAAAAGGGTTCAACACTTAGAATAATTAAATAACTAGTCACTTGTCCACTTGAGATTAGAACTTAATAAAATTTGTTAAGTATGAAACTCTAAGTTTGGTCACCTATATCACATCCAAGACTTAAGATTTTGAACTAGGTTCTTACATGAAAATTTAAGCCCATGGGATCATTAATTAAGTTAATGGATTAGATTTTAATTTTAATGCACAATTAAATAAAATTTAGCTCATCACTTGAACTAGTATTGGAAATTAACTAAGGATCCCATTTTTGTAATTAAAGGTTAAAGAGGTCCCAATTAATTATCCAATTATTGATTTAATAAAATAAAACAAATAATTAAAAGACCCCCTATCCCTAGCCGGCAGCCCCCTTGGAGAATTAACATGATGGGACCATTTTCATGCAATTAAAATTAAAGAGAAAATAAAAGGTCAAATCAAGTCTTACAACTTTAAGGCCTTGTCCCCTAATAACCCCAAACAAGGCCTTATGGCCTAAGGAAAATGCATTTTCATACCCAAACAAGGGACTTGGAATCTTGGAGCCCAAGACTCAATTGGGAATGAAGGGAATTGGAGGAACTAAGTTGGATTAGTAGTTAGGAAGAAACTAAATGATGGGTATTGTTGTAAATTCCCACCATCCTCCTTGCCTATAAATAGAGCTTTTCTCTCAACTTTTCTCCCATTTGTTCTAACTCTCTCCCTCTCTAAAACACTCTCTTTTCCTCCTCCTTTGAAGAAATTCGGCCAACCCAAGAAGAAGAAGAAGAGAAGAAGAAAAGAAGAAGGAAGAGAAGAAAAGAAGAAGGAAGAGAGAAGGAAAAAGAAGGAAGGAAGGAAGGAGATCCAACCTCAAGCCAAGTTCACCTTTTCTTGAAAACAAGAAACCTAGAGTAAGAAACCTCCTAGAAATTGGTCTTTCTTCCCTAATACCATGTTCTTAACTTTCCTCTTCTATAAGATAAAAGCAAGGGATGAAAAATGATAGGAGATGAATGTAGGACCTAGAACCTTGGATGTTTGTTTGGAACTTTGTTGTATGGACATGTAAAAGGACCTTAAAATGAAGAACAAATAATGAAGAAATTTGTTGTAGACCTTTATACACTTATATGATATTGTTTTAATGTATTTTGGATAGGCCTTGTTTGGATAAAAAGAGAGGAGGTTGTTACTTTATTAAAAACTCCAAAACAGAAAATGACAGATTAGTATTTACGGACTTCCAACATTTTTCGTGTGAACCAAACATGGCCTAAATGAAAAAATGTTTTTACCATAACTTAATTGTGATGTTGTGAGCATGTAATAATTTTATTTAAGATTTTAAATGAGTTCTTGAATCCCTTTGACATTTTAGAAGTTTCTGCGACGGTTAAGACAAATTGTAAGCTTATTTCAACCTCCATATCTCACTCCACGAAAATTCCCTTAAGATGATCCACATATCCAGAGATAGATATAAGAGTCTAGAATAATTCTCTTTTTACAGCAGTTACTTTTGACTTGTATATTTTGAGATATACTATTTTTTTCAAACAGATCCCTTTTTCGATAGCCACTGCTAATTCAATTTTTTTGACCATTTCCTGTTCACATCCAGACTTTGGTCGCTTCATGAAAAATGTAGATAACACCTTTATTTAGTCCTTTGAAACGTTGCACAATTTTTCATTAACTTTTAATAATTTTAAAGTATTTTAGAACCTACGTGACAGATTCTGTGAATGGATCCTGTTCTGAGATGTTAAGTGCTTAATGTGTCAAGTGGGACAAATTGCTAGTCAACTTTGAACCTTCATACATATCTCCACAAAAATATCTTTAAGTTGATCCACATATACAGCGATAGATATATGAGTCTAGTTTTACCCGTTTTTTACAGAAGTTGATTTCAATAAGTATATTTTGAGTTATGCCATTTTTTCCAAACAGGTCCTTATTTCGACCGACTCTATTATATTAATTTTTAGATCCCTTTCTGTTTACAACTAGATTTTGGTCCCTTCATAAAAAATATAGATAACACCTTTATTTAGCCCTCTATAAAGTTTTATGATTTTACAGCAATGGTTGATATCTTTAAAGTAATTTAGAAGGACTATGACAGATTTTAGAATTTCATTATGTTATGAGAACTAAGTGTTTAATGTCCCAATTGTCTTAAGTCTTATTTGTTTATCCTATAAGCATTTCCTATGGGTTTAAATGGATGTAAATGTCTGAAATGTATATATTATGTTCTAAACTCATGTTGTAAGATCTTAATTTATGCTACGACATCTCTCATGCATGGTTTGAGCCTCGGGTGGGGTTGTTCACTGTGTGTCTAAGTCGGACTAGGTTCGAATCGCGTCGGGCTTTGTGTGTTGTTGACAAGTCTACATGGTTGTTACATGGGTTTGGTCTTGTGATAGATTGAGTGGTTTTCTTCTTCTTATTG
>JAUTBS010381059.1:0-10353 GCA_032361285.1 Aequorea victoria | reverse complement strand
TTAACGAACCGAACATATCTTTGGCACTTACGTCTAGGTCATATTAATTTAAAAAGAATTCAAAGACTGGTAAAAGATGAACCTTTGGGTTCATTGGTAGTGGAGGTATTTCCAGTCTATGAATACTGTCTAGAAGGTAAAATGACTAAAAGGTCGTTCTCAAAAAAATGATATAGAGCCAAAAATATGTTAGATTTGGTTCATTCAGATTTATGTGGACCTATAACTATCCAGGCGAGAGATGGTTATGAGAATTTTGTCAGTTTCATTGATGATTACTCTAGGTATGGATACATTTACCTGCTTCACCATAAGTCTGAGATCTTCTAGAAATTTAAAGAGTTTAAGGCTGACACAGAGAAGCGGACAGATAAAAGTATCAAAACTCAATGATCTGATCGTAGGAGTGAGTACCTTTCAGGAGAGTTTATGGACTATTTATTTGTGAAAGAGATTACATCCCAGTTATTTGCACCTAGTATGCATCAGCAGAATGGTGTAGCAGAAATGAGAAATAGAACTCTTAAAGAAATGGTAAGGTCCATAATGAGTTATTCGGACTTACCTGATTCTTTCTAGGGTTACGCATTAGAGACAGCGACTTATATTCTGAACTTGTTACCAACTAAGCCAGTACCTTCTACTCCTAAAGAATTGTGGACTGGGTTTAAGCCTAGTCTAAGACATGTTCAAATTTAGGGGTGTTCAGCACACATGCTGAAGAAGGATTTCGGTACGTTAGAATCAAGATCAGAAATCTATTTTTTTGTCGGATATTCCAAAGGAACGAAATGTAATTTGTTCTATAATTCTAAGGATCAGAAGATCATTGTTAGCATTAATGTCCTATTCTTGGAAGTGGATTATATGTTAAACCACTAGCCCAGGTCCCGTGTAGTTCTTGAAGAGTTGAGAGGAGAGACACTAGTACAGCCTTCTACGATACCATCAGTACAAGAAAATTCACCACCTGTCATGAGTACACATCCACAGGAAGAGTTTCGTCGTAGTGGGAGGGTAATTCGTTTACCCGAGAGGTATACTCTCTTGGGTGAGTCATATGACAAAATTTCGCAAGAGTAAGATACCGAACCCGATAAGTACAAAGAGGCACTTCTGGATAAAGACGTAGATATTTGGCAAAATGCTATGGAATCTAAAATAGAATCTATGTACTCCAATCAGGTCTGAAAACTTGTAGATCCAACTGATGGGGTAAAACCTATAAGGTGCAAATGGATATACAAGAAAAAGAGAGGAACATACGGGAATGTTGAAACTTTCATAGTTAGGCTTGTTGCAAAAGGGTTCACTTAGAAAGAAGGGATCGATTATGAGAAATTTTTTTCGCCGGTAGCCATACCCAAGTCTATCCGGATTCTCTTATCCATTGTCGCACATTTCTATTTCGAAATTTGACAAATGGATGTCAAGACTGTTTTTTAACGAAAGTCTTGATGAGTGCATCTATATGGTGCAACTAGATGGGTTCATAGCAAAGGGCCAAGAGCATATATTGTGCAAGCTTAAGAGATCCATTTATGGACGCAAGCATCGAGGTCGTGGAACATTCGATTTGATCAGATGATTAAAAGTTTTGGTTTTGATCTGAGTCCTGATGAGTCGTGTGTGTACAGAAAGTGCGACGGTAGCGTGGTGGTATTTTTAGTACTATACGTGGATGACATCTTGCTCATCGAAAATGATGTGGGGGTATTATCTTTCGTGAATGTATGGTTGTCCAGTCAATTTGATATGAAAGACTTGGGAGAAACCAGTCACATCATTGGGATCAAGCTTACGCGAGATTGGAAACAAAAAACATTGGCATTATCTCATGCAAGGTATATTGACTTGTTATTAGCTCGCTTTAGCATGCAAGATTTCAAGAAATGATTTTTTCTTTTCAGGCACGAATTACTCTATCATGGGATTAGTGTTCTAAGACACCTGAGGAGATAGAGAAGATGAGGGATAGTCTTTATGTTTCGGCGGTAGAAAGCCTCATGTATATTATGCTCTGCACCAGAATGATATCTGCTTTGTCGTTGGTATGGCTAGTAGATATCATTATAACCAGAGCAGGAGCATTGGACTACAGTGAAGAACATTCTTAAGTACCTTAAAAGGACTCGAGATTACATGTTAGTTTATCAGTCTAAGAATCTAGTACCTTTAGGGCACACGGATTTTGATTTCCAAACTGATAAAGATTTAAGAAGGCCCACCTCTAGATATGTGTTTACCTTGGGAGGTGGAATTATAAGTTAGAGGAGTGTAAAACAATCTTGTATTGCTGATTCTACCATGGAGGCCAAATATGTGGTAGCCTCTAAGGCAGCCAAGGAGGCCGTTTGGCTTGGAAACTTCCTAATGGACTTAGATGTTGTACATTCGGTACGATTGACTATTACACTTTATTGTGATAATAGTGGAGCAATCGCTAACTCAAAGGAACCACGAGTTCATAAGAAGAAAAATCACATAGAGCGTAAGTATCAGCACATCCGGGAGACCATGCAGCGTGAAGACGTTGTTGTGTGTCAAATTGCATCGAGAGACAACCTTGTAGATTCTTTTACAAAGACATTACCAGCGAAGACGTTTGATATGCATGTAGAGGGGCTTGGTGTCAAGTGTATACATGCGTGACTTTGAGTATAAGTGAGAGATTGTTAGGGTTATAAATTAAAAGTTGTGCCTTTTTGTATATTTTTATTATTTATTCAATAAAATTCTATTTTAATGGGAATCTTAATGAGAATGAATGTTTGTTTATTTTATTTCATATTTATGCAAGCTCGTCTATTATTCGTGTTGAGTATTTAATTCGGTATGTAGAGTTCAGCTTACATACGAAAGATCGAATCATTGGCTCTGATATAATAATTTTAATTAAAACTCACAGTCTAGATGAAATTAGACAAATCATGGAAACGGCAGTAACACATTATTTTAGTAGACTTGTCTTGGCTACAGTGAACAACTTTAATTTGGTATTCAAAATTCTGACTCAATGTGTTAGCACACTTGATGTGTATTGAGTAGGATCATCGAGATAATTAATTTAATACTGACTGTTATAAATTAATTCACATCTCGTATTATTATGTATTGCTTAAAATTTTAATCACGACGTATTTATTAGAAGTGTGCATTTAGTGTACGGTACTTTGATTCACCAATGTGTGAGACTTTTGTTGAGGTCAACAAGACTGGTGAGTTGGGTACCGTACACTAAATGCATTGGGCTGCTTATAAGTTTGACGAAAATTATACTGACGAAAATTATATCCGATTTAGGTTGATAATAATCCATTGGGCTGCTTATAAGTTTGATGATGTCAAACTCTACAGGTGGATTTTTAATCTAACATACCAATAAGTTAAGCAGGGGATACTCAAGATATAGAGGTTGATCAAATAGGATTCTCAGTAATCTAATTTGATCTACGGGTATCTGTAATCTTAAATGTGGGGATATTAATTAATCATTTAGTAATTGGAATCTCGAGACATAATTAAGATACAGTCAGGAGTTCAGTCAAGACCTTTAGTGGAGTAAGTTTTGACTCGTGTAAAAATGAATCTAACTCGGGGCTTGAGTTAGTGGTGTTCGGTTTTTTACACGATTAGCCTGTACTTATTTTTTTTGTGGTCCCTCACGTAGCCCGAGTTTTGGAGTCTCTAGTTTGCTCAGGATAATATTCTGGATCCTAATATTTAATATGATCAATAATTTAACGGCCGATTTGTTTAAAAATTAAATTGAAGGTCATGAACTTTTTGATCCAGTGGCTTTTATGTGTACCTAGGGTTAAAACCCTAGGTTTTATAAATTTATAAGCCCCGCTGCAGCCTTCCCCAAAGATCACACCATGATCAGGGTTCTGCTCTTCCTTTTATTCCTTAAATCTCTCTATTCTCTCACAATCTCTCATCATATATATATATATATATATGTTTTGAGAGTTTTCTCTGTGAGACAACACTAGGAAAATCAATGGATAGAAGAATTAATTTTGGTCACATTCCTTTTCGGCGTGATTGTGAGAGCTATGGAAATCAATTGAAATATTAATTTCGGTATTTCTTTCTTTGGGAGACGTGGCAGAGAGAGCATTATTTTTTTGAAAGCTTTAGAATTTTGTGTATTCAAAATTCTGGTGAGTTTTTCAAAGGAGGAAATAAAAGAAAAATAATTTTATTATTTTTTCATGATTGAAGTTTGAGTAAGCGGATCAGAGACTCGAAAGAAAATCGTAATCCACACTACGTTCTTCGACCTGAGCAGACGGGACATACGGGAGAAGATCGTCGGGCCATCTCAACGGTATCGTTGCAGTCACAGAGATCAAACCTACCAGATTTTTAAAGGTATAAAAAATTATTTATGCACTTTTTTATATATGTTCCATGTATTTTTATGTACGTGTCTGTATCGAGATCTTCGGGCCCCAATAAGTGGTGTAAGAGCCTACCGATACTATTCGTAAATTGTAAATACGTGATTATTAATCTCTATTTTACAGCGATTCGCCACTGTTATGATCCGTGTGTATGAATGAATTGATAATTTTTTTGTGAATTCCATGTGAGAGGCATAGGTTTTAAAATATAGTCTTTTCATTCTATATCTTTGATTTTTTATTTTCTTTTTTGTATCTGATCGTTGAACGGAGATTGGGATCAAAAAGATAATCTGCCATAGAGGCAAAAAATATTTTTTGGGCTTCACCGTCTGGACGCTGGTGTAGCTCCGTTCGGACGAAAAACAATAGAGGCGTGATATGCTGGGCAGGACGACACCGTCCGGATGGTGGGAGAGTCCCATCCGGACGCCGAGGCGCTGAACGACGATGGCTTTGAAAATCTAATTTTTTTTTTTGAGATTTGTGGTTATCTACTAAACGGATAATCTCGGGATCAAAATAGTGATTTTTTTTTATTTTTTTCTATTACTTGTTTTGGATGAATGCTTTATTATTCTTTGTATGATTTGTTTTTATTTTTTTTAAACAAACGATAAATGCAGAAAAAAAATATTTTTATCCAAACAAATATTGAAATTAAAATGATTTTGTTTTAATTTAAACTTAAAACAAAGATGTTTTAATTAATTTGGGAAAATTCTCTTTTAATTAATTCTTTGTTTAAAAGTTTTTTTTTAACAAAAGAAACCACTGTATTTATTTACAGGGTTTATAAGTTATTTATAGTTTTAAAAGATTTTATAGAACCGATTTTAGAACTTGGATTAAATAATTTTCCATAGTTAAATAGTTTTTGTTTATATTAAACGAAAATATTTTAATTAATTAAATAGGGCAACCTAGATTTTAATCGGAATTAAAATATTATTTAAATGTTAAATAATTTTTTTTGGGTTTTTATATTAATTAAATAAGAAATTTTTTAATCTTTATCCCGATTTTATTAAAGAATTAAAATTTTATTTTAATTAATTTTATAATCAACAAATATTTTCAAAAACTCTCAGTTTTTAAAAATTAAGCGGGACAGGAATTTAGTCACATATAAATTCCACGGTCTCCATAACTTGTTCGTTGTTAATGCAATTACAATATGCGTGTCGGCTTTGAATTTCGACCTCCCCATCGTATTGACTGTAGAGTTGGGTTACCGAAATGGATCTCCGAAAGGAGTAATTCGATAAAGAGTGTCAGTAGGATTACATCCTCCCCATTTGAGAAATCCGGTACAAGGACATGATCTTATTAAATTAAGAGTAATGGTATACACTTAAACGAAAATAATAGTACCCTCTCCATCGGAGTCACTCCTATTATTTTTCGAGACCAAAGGTATATCGACTATTTAATTTTATTAAATTTTTTTGATATCATAGATAGTAAAATTAATTAATTTCGGGTCTGCCTGGGCGAATGTTGATTAGTAGACATCCAAACTAACGTAGCCTACTATATCACGGTGTGCTGGGTTACCGATTAATTCTTTTAAAATAATGGTTGAGAGTACCAAATTTTAAATTGAATTAAAATTTTTCTCCTAAAATTAATTAAGTTTAATTTTTTAATCTCAGAAATTAAAATGACTTTCAATTCACTTGCAACAATTCTCAAAGAACACAAACTTACTGGGTCGAATTTTATAACTTGAAAAATGAATTTGGACATAGTGTTGACTTTCAAGAATTTTGGTTTTGTTCTTAACATGGTCTGTCCACCAGTACCTGGTGAAGGAAAAATCGAAGAGAAAACCTGGCTTTACCAGAGGTGGATAAAGGCTGATAGGATGACGCGGTGCTATATACTAGCTTCTATGTCCGATGTACTACAACATCAACATCAGTCTATGGAGACTACTTTTGACATGATTCTAAGCCTGACAGAAATATTTGGGTCTCAAGATCGTGCTGCTAGGCAGGTCGCCATGAAGGCCCTGATGAACACCACCATGGCCGAGGGTACACCGGTTAGGGACCACGCTCTAAAGATGGTCGGTCTTCTGAACGAGCTTCAGGTCCTTGGAGCAGAAATTGATAGAAAAACCTAGGTCGATATCTTGCTCTAGTCACTGTCTGACTCATTTCAGCAGTTCTGCCTGAATTACAACATGAACAAGTTGGACTTCACGCTAGCAGAACTATTGAAAAAGGTTCAGGTAGTTGAAGGTGTAATCCGGAAATCGACGAGTGCTTTTATTGCTGAAAAAAGTTCTACTTCTAAGGCGAAAGACGGAAAGAAGAAGAACTTTCAACAACAGGCTAAGGCACAGACAGTCCACTCTGCTCAGGAAAACGTGAAAAAGCCTAACGAAAAATACTGTCACTGCAAGAAGTCTGGTCACTACAAGAACAACTGTCCGGATCTTCTCAACAAAAGGAACAAATAAGGTAAAATCTTATTCTCTGGTTGTTGAAACATATTTAGCGGTGCTATCTACCACTACCTGGTATGTAGATACGGGAGCCACTAATCATGTCTGTAATTCATTGTAGTGGTTCTAAAAAACCAAATAGCTTAGAGATGGGGAGATCTACCTACACATGAAAAATGCTACTAGGGCCGTTGCTGTAGGAGATATTAGTTTATCTTTTGGTAAAAATATATTTTTAATTTTAAAGAATGTTCTTTATGTACCTTCAATCAGAAGAAATTTAATTTCGGTTTCTGTTTTGATTCGAGATGGATATTCACTTTATTTTAATAATAAAGTTATTATTAAAGATAATAAATATGTTATCTATCGTGGTACATTGGTGAATGATCTTTATGTATTTGATAAGTATAAATTAATCAGTCGGTCCAAAGCCGATCGATAGGGGTGTAATTGAACATTAAAAACCCACCGAGAGGAGAGAAGATAAAAAGTTATCTTAGCCGACAGAGGCCGAGCTCCCAGCCATAGCCAAAGGCCGACCAGAAGTAATCGATCAGTCCGTATACTCGGTCGATTGACCTACCCGGTCGGACAACCTCCTCGATCAGCTTGACTTACCGAGGAGAGCACCCATAAGGGACTCCGAAATTAATACCGATAATCTTGTCCAAGATCACTCCGAACAACTGTCCTAGTGATAAATCAGGGATCAGGTCAACAGGTATCCCGAAGATACCACTCAAATCTACACGAATCCTAAGAATCTCGCTCGAATCAGAGGAGATCTCGCCGGATCCCAAGAGATAAGGGATCTATCCCCTTCGTATCTCGAATCCCATGCTCCCACATCACTATAAATAGCAAATACCTCCAGACTCCAAAGATACGCCATTATCGACATCTACATAATGCCTCTATATTCTATAGTTATTTTATCGACTGCCTATCCGCTGACTTTAGCATCGGAGAACAATAGACCGACACTCCACCGGTGTCTATGTTCTAATATCTTTTAGGAACTCAACAGGCGAAAATGGAAGATTCAGCTGATCACCCGGGAGGCACGCCGATCTTGGAGGACCATCCAGATACCAACGCCAACATCTAGCGCCATCTGTGAGAACGACCGATCATTGTTCCTTGTTTCTCTCCCTGGTGTTTCGTAATCTGAATAGTTGCTACACGGTCTTTGGCCTCCGAAGGACATCGTCACCAGAGCAACCCTCAAGGGGACCCGTCACCTAATGTCGAGCAACAATTGAAGGATTTAACTCAATTGGTCTAAAGTTTGGTTCACCAAAACCAGGCCATCAACCGAAGGCTCGATGAACAAGCCAGACTCTTGCCCATTATCCAACAACCTGACGGCCAAGGGCGAGGCCCAGAAGAGGAGGAGCTGAATGAGGCTGAAGGAGTGGCTGAAAGCAGGACTCGTTCTCAAAGCCAAAACCAAGCTCCCAAGTGAGCCAAGAGCACCCAGCCCGAGAAGAATGAAGCCTCCACCGCTATGGAGGTTGAACTAAGAGAGGTTAAAGATCAACTCAACAACATGATGACATCTATGAAGGAAAAGACCATTGTGGTTATCGACGAGCTCGTCCAAAGAACGAATTTACCATTCTCCTCGGCCATCATGACCAAGCCCTTGCCATCTAAATTCAGGATGCCACAGATGGATGCCTTAAACGGGCTAAAAGTCCCCTTAGACCACCTGGAGGCGTACAAGGCCTATATGCACCTGCATGCAGTCCCAGACGAGATCATGTGATGAGCCTTCCCGACCACTCTAAAGGGGTCGGCTCGCGTATGGTTTAACAAGTTAAGAAGTGGGTCCATCTCCTCGTTCACCCAGTTGAGCAAGTTATTTGTAGGACACTTCATTGGTGGCAAACAACTTTTAAGGCCGGCCACGTACCTCCTCAATGTCAAACAATGGAAAACTGAGACGCTACGCCACTACGCCACTCGGTTCAATGCCGAAGCTCCAAAAGTGGATGACATCGATGATAAAGTAGCCTTGACAGTGTTGATGGGTGGCCTTCTGCCCACAAAATTCCTCTTCTTACTGGCAAAGACACCATCAACTAGCATGGCCGAGCTTATCGTGAATGCCCAGAAGCACATCAACGCTGAAGACGCTTTAAATGCCCGAGAGAACCGATCCTCTGAACCAACTAAGTAAGGTGAACACACAGAGAAGACCAACCGGAGGAAGCAAGATGAGACAGATCGGCCAAAATAGTCCCGAGACTCTAACCAATCGCAGCACGGTCAGGCCGATTCCAAACGGCCCAGGATACCGACCAGTCGCTTTGAGAAGTATACACCCCTAAATACTTCTTTCGAGCAAGTCCTTTTACAGATCGTGGACGACCCCGAGCTACGGCGGCCGAAAAAGCTTAGGTCTTAACCGAACCACCGCAATCCTGACAAGTATTATCGCTTCCACAAAGATCACGATCACAACACCGAAAACTGCTTCGATTTAAAAGAGAAGATTGAAGCATTAATCCAGAGGGGAAGACTCAACAAGTTCCTGGTCGGTCGGCAAAATTGGAAAAATCCTCGAGGCCAACAGGATAGGCTACCACCGCCCCTAGGGACTAGGACAGGAATCTTGCGAGAAAGGTCCGAGTGATCTCTGGAGGATTCGTCAGAAGAGGAGAAAGTGGCTCTTCCAGAAAAGCACATTCCAGGCGCCTCAGGACCGAAGGTCCCGGCGACGTTTGTATGACTGGCTGGCCGGGCAAAGCTACAAAAATCGAGGAGATCATAACATTCTCCTAAGTCGACGCCCGAGAAGTCCAGCAGCCACATGACGACCCCCTGGTCTTCATCGTTGTTCTCGTCAATTACAAAGTAGGCAAGATCCTGGTGAACAATGGCAGCTCGAGCGACATATTATTTCTCAATGCCTTCGATCAGCTCAATATAAGCCGAGAAAAACTGCACCCGGTCAGATCGCCCCTAGCAAAGTTCACGGGAGAAAAGATACAATCGCTGGGATTGATCGAATTGCCCCTTACGATCGGCTCTATCCCGAAATAGGCGACTCAGATGGTCAACTTCTTAGTAGTGGATTACCCTTCAGCCTACAATGCCATCCTAGGGCAGTCGGCTCTCAATCAGCTGAAAGTCGTGACTTCGACCTACCACATAATGCTCAAGTACCTGACCGAGCAAGCAGTGACGGAGCTCAGAGATGACCAGACCACAGCCCGAGACTGTTACAACACCTCTTTTCGAGGGCCCAATCTAAAGGGGACCCTCACCCTTGATACGGCCGAGGTCCGAGACGAGGATCTTGTCCGAAGAGGAGAACCGGTGGAAGATCTCCTCAAAGTCAGCCTAGATGAAAGCAGACCAGACAGGGAGGTCCAGATCGGGTCAGCCACTCCTCCTGATATACAGTCTAAGCTGATCAATTTCTTAAAGAAATACCAATCCATCTTCGCCTGGACACACGAAGATATGAATGGGATTAACTAT
>JAUTBS010380949.1:0-10353 GCA_032361285.1 Aequorea victoria | reverse complement strand
TACTGTTTGACCCGACCAGGTATCCCTTGGTCGGTTAGGTATATTCTTGATTCCTATTTAGCAGGTACCCGGTAACTGGACTACCAAGCCTTTTCATTTGCATCTAGTTAAAGCTTAGAAGTTTCCCTTTAGGGCAAAAACCCATATAGGTTACATGTTTTCACTTTCTCCTTGCTTTTTTATTAATTAGCATAGCTTTCGTGTTGTGTTTCGTTTGGTCGGGTCTCGACCCGTGCCTCATTTCCCCTTCGGGGGTGTTTCTGTTGTCGAACGTCGTTAGGCCATTGCCTAACCATCTTGTGTTTCATTTGGCCGGGACTCGACCCGTGCCTCGTTCCCCTTCGGGGGTGTTTCTGTTGTTGGATGCCGTTAGGCCGTTGCCTAACCGTTTTGTGTTTCATTTGGCTGGTTCTCAACCAGTTCCTCGCTCCATTTGGGTGTGTTTCTATTGTCGGACGGCGTTAGGCCGTTGCCTAACCATCTTTTGTTTCGTTTGGCCGGGTCTCGAACCGTGCCTCGCTCCCTTCAGGGATGTTTCTGTTGTCAGACGCCATTAGGCCGTTGCCTAAAGGTCTTGTGTTTCGCTTGGCTGGGTCTCGACCTGTGCCTCGTTCCCTTCAGTGTGTTTCTGTTGTTGGACGCTGTTAGGCCGTTGCCTAACCGTCTTGTGCTTCGTTTGGCGGGGTCTCAACCCGTGCCTCATTCCCTTTGAGGGTGTTTCTGTTGTCGCACACAATTTGGCCGTTGCTTAACCACCTTGTGTTTCTTTTCGCTAGGTCTCGACCCGTGCCTCATTCCCTTCAGGGATGTTTCTATTTTTGAATGTCATTAGGTCGTTGCCTAACCGTCTTGTGTTTCATATGGCCTGGTCTCGACCCGTGCTTTGCTCCTTTCTGGGGTGTTTCTGTTTTCGGATGCTATTAGGCCATTGACTAACCGTCTTATGTTTCGTTTGGCCAGGTCTCGGCCCGTGCCTCGTTTCCCTTTGGGGATGTTTTCTATTGTTGGACGCCGTTAGGCCGTTGCCTAACCGTCTTGTGTTTCGTTTGGACGGGTCTCGACTTGTGCCTCGCTCCCTTCGGGGGTGTTTCTATTGTCGAACGATGTTAGGCTATTACCTAACCGTCTTGTGTTTCATTTGGCCGGGTCTCGACCCGTGCCTCGCTCCCTCCGAGGATGTTTCTGTTGTCAGACGCCATTAGGCCGTTGCCTAAACATCTTGTGTTTTATTTGCCTGGGTCTCGACCCGTGCCTCGCTCCCTTCGGGGGTATTTCTGTTGTCGAACGCCGTTAGGCCGTTGCCTAATAGTCTTGTGTTTCGTTTGGCGAGGTCTTGACCTGTGCCTTGCTCCCTTCGGTGGTGTTTCTGTTGTCAGACGCCGTGAGGCCGTTGCCTAACCATCTTGTGTTTCATTTGGCCCGTTCTCAACTCGTGCCTCGCTCCCTTTGGGTGTGTTTTTATTATCGGACGCCGTTAGGCCGTTGCCTAACCGTCTTGTGTTTCGTTTTGCCGGCTCTCGACCCGTGCCTTGCTCCCTTTGGGGATTTTTCTGTTGTCAGACGTCGTTAGGCCGTTGCCTAAATGTCTTGTGTTTCGCTTGGCCGGGTCTCGACCCGTGCCTCGCTCCCTTCGGGGGTGTTTCTGTTGTCAGACGTCGTTAGGCCGTTGCCTAATCGTCTTGTGTTTTGTTTGACCGGGTCTCGACCCGTGCCTCGTTCCATTCAGGGGTGTTTTTGCTATCGGACGCCGTTAGGCTGTTGCCTAACCGTCTTGTGTTTCGTTTGGCCGGGTCTCGATCCATGCCCTTTTCTCTTTCCTGGGACCCTTCGTGGGTTGTCCCGGGTCTGACGTTGTTAGGTCCTTACCTAACCATCATTTGTTTATGTTGTTGCTGGGTGTTCACCCGTGCCCCTTTCTCTTTTTCGGGATCCACTGCAGGTTTCCCAATTTTGACGCCGTTAGGTTGTTACCTAACCCTTTTCGTCGCTTCTTTGAGCCGGGTTTCATCAAAACCCGTGTTTCTTTTCTCTCTCGAGATTTTCTGGGGATATCTCGAACCTCTGAGTTGTTAGGTTTCGGACCTGCTTATTTTTGCGTCTAGGACTGGGATTCATCAACCCGTGTCTTACTCTTTTTTTTTGGGGCCCCCTTAGGGGTCATCCCAAACTTTTCACGATTGTTAGGCTATTGGCCTAACTTCCTCTTTTCCGTAAGAGCCGGGTTGTACCAACCCATACCTCTTTCTTTTCGGGACCCTCTGTTGGTTGTCCCGCATTTCTTCGTCGCTGGGCTGGGATCTGTTCAAAGTATTTTGAAAAATCCCCTCACCTTTTTCTTTCGTGTTTCGTTCGCCTGAAATTTCTTGAATTCTCGGTTTCTCTGACATTTGAGCCATGAATCGATGTCTTCGGATGATAGTCTTCTGTAGTCTTCAGGCATTCGCTGTGTAAGTCGGGTCCGTCCCGCATCAATCATGTAAGTCGGGTCTGTCCCCCATCACGTGTGTAAATCAGGTCTGCCTTGCACCACCCATTTTCGAGTCAGTTTGTCGGTATAAGTCGGGTCCATCCTGCATCCATCACCGTCAGAGCTTCGGCTCCACAGAAAAGTCGGGGATCGCCCCTGCACGTGACCTCCTTTGCTGTCAGAGTACACCCTCCACGGAAAGGTCGCGACCCGTCTCCTCATCCCTTTTCTTTTCATCCGTAGAGAGTCAGAGTCTCGACGGAAGTCGGGGCTTCCCGTAAACCTTTCTTTTTTCTACCGTTTGAGATGCAAGGTCTCAAACGGAAAGTCGGCGCACATCGCAAAATTTCTTTTTTTCGTCTGTCGTCTGAGGCTTCTCAGATGGAAAGCCGGCGCACACCGCAAATCTCTTTTTTCCTACCGTCTGAGGCTTCTTAGACGGAAAACCAACACACACCGCAAAATTTCTTTTTCTACCGTTTGAGACTCCGGTCTTAAATGACAAGCCGGGTCCATCCCGTATTTCTCTTTTCTACCGTTTGAGACTTCTCAGACGGAAAGCCGGCGCACACCGTAAAGTTTCTTTTTCTACCGTATGAGACTCCGGTCTCAGACGAAAAGTCGAGTCCGTCCCGTGTTTTTTTTTTTCGCTGTTTGAGATTTCTTAGACGGAAAGTCGGCGCACAACGCAAAATTTCTTTTTCTACCGTATGGGACTCCGATCTCAGACGGAAAGCCAGGTCTATCCCGTATTTCTCTTTTCTACCGTTTGATACTTCTTAGACGGAAAGCCGACGCACACCGCAAAATTTCTTTTTCTACCGTATGAGACTCCAGTCTCAGACGGAAAGTCGAGTCCGTCCCGTATTTCTCTTTTCTGCCATTTTGGACTTATCAAACGAAAAGTCGGCGCACACCGCAAATTTCTTTTTTCTACCATATGAGACTCTAGTCTCAGACGGAAAGACGGGTCCGTCCCGTATTTCTTTTTTTTTGCCGTTTCAGACTTCTCAGACGGAAAACCGAAGCACACCGCAAAGTTTCTTTTTTCTACCATTTGAGACTCCGGTCTCAGACGGAATGCCGGGTCCGTCCCGTATTTCTTTTTCTACCGTTTGAGACTCTGGTCTCAGACAGAAAGCCGGGTCCGTCCCGTATTTCTTTTTTCTGCCATTTGAGATTCAGAGTCTCAGACGGAAAGCCAGGTATTATTACCCACAACCTTTCCTTTTTTGAGGTTTTCACGCGTTTCTTCGCCAGGCTTTAGCTACCCGTCTTATGTCTCGCTGCTTAAACTTTGCTTCATGTGTCGTCTTCCTCGTTAGAGTCATCCCGAACTATAATTTTTCTTATGAGCGGTTTCATTTTCATCTATTTAGAGTTATCATTATGTCATCAAGTTCTAACGCTACACCCGCCTCAATCCTGTTGCCATGTGGAAGACTCAAAAGATCAGACTCCAATCTGGGAAACACAATGTCAAGAGATGGAGACGTGAATGTTGCATTGATCCGAACTCTGCCGGATATGTAGAGAGCTCTGGAAGGTATGACCCTCATGCTTCAGGAGCAAACCCAGGCCCAGGTTCAGTGTCAGGCCGAGATCCGGACCCTTCAGGCTAATCAGGTTCTGAGAGATCTAGTGGGCAAAGTTGTGAATAACCAAGCTTGGGAGGAGCAATATGGCACAGATCTTTTGGGAATCAGGCCTGTTGGTTTTCCTGTTGCTGCTGCTGGTATTCCTGTTGTTCCTACCGCTGCTGCTACTACTGCTGTTACTATTGCACCCGCTGTGATAGACCTGGCCTTGGCCCGGGAGGCCTTATTATCGGATAAAATAGACAGGTTGGAAAAGGTACTGAGGAAGGCCCGAGAAGTTGATGAGTACATGTTGGATGTGGAAGGACTCTGTTTATTTTCCAACGCTAAGGTGCCCGAGAAATTCAAGATTCCAGAGATGGAAAAGTTTGACGGTACCGGTGATCCTAGGATTCACCTAAGGATGTACGTCGGTACCCTGTCTTCTATGGGCATCGATGACCAGCTGAAAGCACAACTCTTCCACTGGTCCCTCTCCAGGGCCGCTCAACGTTGGTTCCTAACCTTGGAAGCCACCAGAACTAGAACGTGAGAAGATATTGCCACAGCGTTTGTCGGGAAGTACAATTATAATGTCCAGCTGGATATGACCATCAAGGAGCTGGAGACCACTAAGAAGACCCCCCGAGAATCGTTTGTTGACTTTTTGACCCGCTAGAGAGGAAAGGCAGCCAAAATGACCAACCGGCCTATAGAGAAAGAACAGGTCCAGACGGTAGTGAAAAACTTGCAGCCTCAGTTCAGAAAGTACCTCATCACCCAGCCGCTCATGACTTTTGAGCAGTTGATCGATGCAGGAGTCCAGATCGAAGATGCCCTCCAATCAGGTGAAATTAAAAGAACACAGGTCAAGGCTGAAATAGGGACAAATCAGCAAAGATCTCGGAAGCCGTATCAGGCACAGAACTATCAGGGGCAGAATTATTCAAGTCCAAGCAGCTACACTAACAACCAGGTTGGTCTGAGCCAGCCGAATCATAACATGTCAGGGGCTGCAGATATAAACCTGCTCAACCCTCAACCCTACAACCCTCGACCATTTAACCCGCACTCATTTCACCCGCAGTTAAGGCCATTCAGGCCACCATTCAGGCCACTCATTTCACCTACAACCCTCGGTGCATACGAACCTCCTGTATCGCTCCAGGAGCCAGGCATACCGGAAGCACCCCTGGTCGATGAGCGGCGGAACCTTGCCCAGCCAATAAATCAGTGCCTCGGTGCACTCGCCAGCAGTAATGTTGAGGGGGATCGGCTCACCCCCTACCCTGATCCCCGTGATCATAGAAAAATCGAGCGGGGTCAGGGTGGCCTCGAAAGATGAGAAGTGAAAGGTGTTGGTGGTATCCCACCACCTCTCCACTAAAGCCGTTAAGAGTACTCGTCATTATGAGTACTCGTGAGGCAGGGGATGAATCGACTGAACCTGGATCTATCCACGAGTGTCAGACTCTCTGGAGGGAGACCCCCATACCACTCGAGGATATAGGCGGAGCCCCCAAATCCACGTAGGTAGTCGATGGTCTGTAAAAAAGGGAAAAAGAAGAATAACACAAAAGATGGTCAGTTAATATAAACTAAAAAGAAAGAAAAAGATAGCACATAATCTGACTGAGAAAAGAAAAACTTGTCAAGTTAAGAAGCAGGACGCGCGACTTAATTTGATGACCAAAAAGAAAAATTCTAATAAAACCTAAAAAAGCATGTAAACGTTATTTCTAGTGACCTAAAATAAAAACTCTGTCTTAGGAAGCCTTAAAAAAAAGCAACCTAAGTCGGACCAAAAAGCAAAATCCCAATAAACCTAGAAAAATGTGTAAATGTTGTTTCTAGTGACCTAAAAGGAAAATTCTATCTTAAAAAGCATGAGAATGTAGCCTAAGTCAACTCAAAAATAGAAAATTCAATAAAATCTAGGAAAGTGTGAAAATACTATCCTGAGCAAGCTTAAAATGAAATTTTTCCTAGAAAAATGTGCAAACATCCATCTAGGGACAACCAAAAAATATAATCAACAAATCTCTAGGAAAATGTAAAAACGTTTATCTAAGGACAAAACTCTAATAATAATTCTCTAGAGAAACGCAAAACATTTTTCTAGGGACAAAGCCACCAAATCCCATCTCGAGAAATGGGCAGCACAACCTAAGTTGGTCAGGTAAGGACACCCACACCCGGCTAAGGGAATGTGGAACACAACTTAGGATGACCAAGAGCCGAAGTAGCGTGCAGAGGTCACTGAGCGGAAGTGTGAAGCGTGACCCGATCCAGGCAAGGCGAAGAGAAGCCTGCCTATCTTGGGAAATGTTGCTACGTAACCTACGGGTAAATTAACAACAAATCTCTAGGAAAATGTGAAAAAATTTGTCTAGGGACAAAACCCTAATAATAATTCTCTAAAAAAACATAAAAACTTTTGTCTAGGGACAAAGCCACCAAATCCCATCTCGGAAAATGGGCAACACAACCTAAGTTGGTCAAGTAAGAACACCCCCGCCCGGCTAAGGGAATGTGGAACACAACTTAGGATGCCCAAGAGCCGAAGTAGTTCGCAGGGGTCACTTAGCGAAAGTGCGAAGCGTAACCCGATCCAGGCAGGCCGAATGGAATCTTGCCTACCTTGGGAAACGTTGCTACATAACCCGCGGCTAAAGTAACAACAACTCCTTAGAAAAATGTGAGAATGTTTATCTAGGGACAAAACTAAGATTTTAAGGATAACAATAATTTCCTGGATAAACGTAAAAATGTTAATCTAGGACAACAAAAAAACAAGTCAATTGATTCCCTCGGGAATACGTACAACTCAACATAAAGTTGGTCGGGGCCAGCGCAGATCCAACCGAATTAGAGACGCATATGGGGACCGTAAAACCACGAGACGTTGGCGCAATGCGTTACACCAATCTGGGACAGACTGAAGGGAAGCCCCGCCCCTCTCGGGAAATGTTATGCGTAACCCCAGTTTGGAATTAATTAAAAAAAATACCCAAAAATTCCCTAGGAAGATGTGCAAACATTTATCTAGAAAACAAAAACAAGTTAATCGATTCCTTCTCGAAATTACGTATGACTCAACCTAAAGTTGGTCGGGACCTGCTATTCTAGCCAAATTCGTGCACATTCGGATAAGTCACGTAAGTCATCGAGCACAGGGCCCAATGTGTGACCTAATTCGGGCAGACCGAAGGGAAGCCCCGCCCATCTCGGGAAACGTCATACGTAACCCAAGTAGGAGTTAATTAAAAATACACCAAAATAAAAAATTCTGCTAGAAAAGCATGCAAATGCCAGACTAGGGACAAACAGTATCAGTTCCCTCTCGAGAAGCGTGCAACACAACCTAGGGTGGTTGGGACGATGGAAAGCCTACCCATCCCGGGAAGTGCAAGACGTGACTTGAGTTGGTCGGGATGATGGAAAGCCTACCCAACTCGAGAAGCGTCGATACGTGACCCAAGTTCGAATTAATCGAAACTAAAATAAAAAAATTTCACAAGAAAAAAGTGCAAACATTGATCTAGGGACAAAGAGTAATAGTTCCCTCTTAGGAAGCATTAGCACACGACCCAAGTCTAAACTAATCAAAACCAAAACACAATAATTTCCCCTAGAAAAACGTGCAAATGTTTGACTAGAGACAAATAAAATTCCCCATCGAAATGCGTTAACCCGCAACCCGAATGGAGAAAAGCACAAATAAAGTTCCATTCGAAAAATGTGCAAACGTTAATCCAGGGACAAAAACCAAAAATCCTTCACCACGGGATGCATTGACAGGCAACCCAACGGTGAAGAACCCAAAAACATACAAAACACAGAAAAAAAAAGATGGAGTTCATCCTAAGCATACAATGTTTCTAAGTTCAAAGTCTGTTTTAATTTTTAAGGGTTTAAGTTGTTTAACTATTCCATGAAAATCATCCAACCGCTTCGGGCCTACCCTGTGCATACATCTAAGTCCAAATTCTTTTTAAGTTTTTGGATATCTTGTGGGTTTAATTAAAGCAGTTTGAAATAGAGAAGTTTAAGGCATACCTGGCGGATCGCTGCCGAGAAGTGGAGGCTGGGCGATCGGAGCAGCAGGTCTGGCTCCGTGCTGGCGTCGGTGTAGTAGAAATGGGTGAGGGCCCACGGCTCCAATGTGTGGGCCAGAGGGTCATACCGCGCCGGGTTGAAACCCCCCGACATTTCCCCGGCCAGGACTCCGTGACAGGGATCTGGCAAGTGCGGGCTGTCCGCCGCTGGCTCCTCAGTGGTGGGAGGCTCTGAAGGTTCGGTGTCCTCCGCGGTCCGGGCGGCATCTGCAGCGTCCATCAGGTCCTCCATGGCGACAGACCTCTCGGAAGGTTGCTGGGAGGGGCTGGCAAGCAAGTTGCTGAGTCCTCCCAGTGTAGGCAGGCTCCTAAAGAGCGATTCTGTGCTCTGGATCCCGTTGGAATGTGCCGGGACTGCCAGCTTAGGAGTAGTGCGGGTGGGGTCCATCTCGTGACCCGCACCCCCTGTCGTCTGGTCTTCACCATTCGTTATTTTTCTAGAGAGAGAGAGTAGAAAGTTTGAGAGAGTTGAGAGTGAGAGAGAGTTGTGAACGCATACAGACGCGAATGAAACGCGACCGTACTTAAACAGAACCGCGCGACCCTTCATCTACCTGGTGCGCGCCACTTCCCTTCTCTCCACCAGGCGTCGCGTCATTTCACTACCCCCCATACAACACCGCGCCACCTTGTCACATAGCGCGCCTGGTCAGATCACCCGCCTGGCGTTGCGCCATGTGGCACTTCCCCAAGAAGTTCCGTGCCATGTCATCTTTCAAACGCTCTATCCACGTGGCGCCATGCCACGTGTCCTCTTCCTATTTTATCCTCTTTTTGGTTTCAAAATTCAAATTTCATATTTGGAGTCTGTCTCTGATATCCTTAGGAACTCTTAGGAATCTCTCTCGATCGTTTCATCTTCTTGCATACCGAGCTTCATCTTTCATACCCCGTGTTTCTAAAAGTAGTCTATCTCACGACCTTAAACTGAGTGATTTGGGTCCGTCTCACGACCTAAAACTGGGAGCATTTGGTTCTATCCCATGACCCAAAATTGAATAAACCGGTCCATCTTATAACCTTAAACTGAGTACCTTTGTTCCCGCGCGAATCCAAATGATATGCTCGCAGTCCAGCACGACTATAAACTGATTATTCGTAGTCTGGCATTACTATAAACTGATGCTCACAGTCCAGAACGACTATAAATTGATGCTCGTAGTCCGGCATGACTATAAACTGATTGCTCACAGTCCGGCACGACTATAAACGGTTGCTCGCAGTCCGGCACAACTATAAAAGGATGTTTGTTTCGTTGGTTTACACTTTTTGTTGTTTGTTTTTGTTGTATTGCCTGATGAACGGTTTAATCAAAAGGGAATGTCTATGATTCTTTGACATTCACTCATCCCCGGTTTGCGATGAGAGTTTTGTCAAAAAGGGACAACTGTAGACACCCCATTTTTGACTCAACCGAACATCAGCTGGTTCCCGTAGCCTTCCGATGATAAAATGTACGTCAGTCACGTTCGAAGGAGCTTCCGCACGAGTCCGAAGAGTCCTTCCAAAGTAACCCGAAACACCCCGACACAACCCAAAACACCCAAAAATACCCCTCGGTGCCACAACCCAGCGCGGCGCCACCTCTAAGTGGCGCACGCCACTTATCTCCAAACCAACCCACGCTATTTCAAAACTCAATTGCTAGCGTCACGCCATATACTTTTCACATCACTTACCAAGCCATGTCAGAACACCTAAACCGACTTAAACCCAGCGAGGCGCCACCTTAAAGTGGTGCACGCCACCTCCCACATGGTGCGCGCCACTTGAGAGGAGACTTGGACACTAAGTCAGCTCCTCGCCCCAAACCTCTATAAATAGAACCCCTCTCCCACCTCAAAACGAGCGATAATTCTGAAGAGCACCAGACCTCTGCAGAATTGAACACTCGATCCCGACTCCGGATATACTTTCAACCTGAACTACTTGCCAAACTAACTAACTAAGCTAAGCTAATCAAAACTTTACTAAAACAAGCCAATATTCAGATTCCTTAGCATTTGGAAGGGGACTCGAAAGACCCGAAGACCGTGTGGAGGATTTTCCAGAGATGCGCCGTACGTGAGGAAAGGCTTCAGAACTGCTTGAAACTTAGCTCACGGGATATACGGTAGATTTTCATTTTTTTCATCCCTTTCCATTATTAGCTAATTTTTTTCTTCCAAAAACTTCTTTTAATCGATAAAAG